>VZTB01013180.1:281768-337033 GCA_013397245.1 Thryothorus ludovicianus
AAAAGAAGAAAAAAGAAGAAAAAAAAAAAAAGCTATAGGCCTGGTCTCTGGTTTATTTACTGAAAACAGCTGACCCTCACCCAAAGGGCCTGCTTCTTCTCCAACAAAAAGGAGGCATTCTCTGACTGCCACTCCACTTGCTGTCTATCAGCATTCAATGAGGGTGAGGGGAAAGCAACATTGAACCTTAACCCCTCCCTCACCCCTCCTGTACTCCACAGAATTCCCATATTCCAAACACAACCACTTTTTTTTTTTTTAAAAACAACTTAGTGATTTAAAGGTCCCCCATTCACATAAAGAAAAATAAGTTACTGGCTTTTCAATATTCTTTGGGAGTCTGGGAATGTCAGGACAAGGAGGTCTGCCCCAGACAAGTGCTTGGCATCAGCAGCTGCCCCTTTATTACAAGATGGACAGGCACCAGTTACCCACCTGCCTTTTACACAATTTGCACAAACCCAAAAGTCCAGACAAATGTTTCTGTTCCTTGTATTTACACTAGTTCAAATGATATTCACAGCATCTTCTGAAGTTTGGCCAAAAGTCAAAAAATTTGTTTCAAACTTTGGAACATGCCCACATAAGACTTTCACCCAGGGTCTGTTGTGTCTACCCAATCAAGGGGGCTGGGAAGGTCAGGAGGAGCCTTACAGAGTCTTCAGTCAGTTGATGGGACAGGACCTCCAGGCTGGCACTCTTCCAACGCAGACTGCAGCTCATCTAACTGGCACCAGTCCCTTCCATAACCTGCTGGGCCTGCTTCTGCCCCATGCAGCACTGTGCAACCGACTGGAACAACCTGCACACAGAAGCAAATGGTACCTGCATTTATGGCAGCAAATGGATGCTGTGACAGCACCACAAACTCAAGGTTCAGCTGCTTCAGAGACATAATTTTAATGATTCTGTGGTTAAGTTATACTCACTTCTCAATTTCTGGAGCGCAGTGAACAAACTCATGGTTCCAGAATTTAAAGGCTGGATTTTTTATCAGCTCAATGAACGTAATAAGGAGACCCCAGGGATGAGGCCTATTTACAATCAGTCGTTCCAAGAGAACCCTGAAATCCAAAAGCAAAAAAACACTTAGAGCTCAAAGATCGAAAATACAGAAGGCAGGAAAGCAAAAAGCTGAATGTTGGCTAGTACAATGCCATCCCTCTCACCTGGTGATCTGCTCCTGGATGGCCTCTGTGTTGGCCTCTGCAAACAGGTAGAGCATGGTGCAGCTGAAGTAGTGGGTGTGGCTGTTGGGGTACCGCAGCTGGTTGGCGATGGCGTTCAGGAAGAGGTACCGGCCTGCAGGAGAGAGCACTGAGCACACACGGCTTCCCTTGCACACACAGGGCAACAAAGAAGCCACCCACAGTGCTTGAGATGAACATTTGGGAGCCTTATGGAGGCACATGAAACAAAACCAACTGAAAATATGTAAAAGCTGTATCAACTCAGGCTGAGGGAGAATTAAGAATTCAATTCTTCTTCACTGAAGACATTTCTAATTCCCTCAAATATTTTGAACTTTTGGTTAGAACATTGCTCCTCTATTCAGAGTTTAAGATTCTAACATAGCATTCATTTCTGTGAATTCACTATCAGCTATGTGAAATCACAGGATCATCAAGGTTTGAAGAGACCTTTAAGACCAACAAGTCCAACCATCAACCCAGCACTACCCCTGTAACCCCATAACCACTAAATCACATCACCCCGCACCAGATCCAGACACCCCTCAAATACCTGCAGGGATGGCAACTCCACCACCTCCCTGGGCAGCCTACTCCAATATCAGACCACCCTAACAGTGAAAAAACCTTTTTTGGTATCTAACCTGAATCTTCCCTGTAACATCTTAAGGCCATTTCCTCTTGTCCTCTCACTGCAGGCATGGTAGAAGACCCCACTTCACTACAACAACCCTTCAGAGCTCGGGTTCCCCTGAGCCTCCTCTTCTAACATTAAACAAACCCACCTCCCTCAGCCATTTCTCACAGGACACATTTTCTAAACCTTTCACAAGCCTTGCTGCCCTTTGTAAAGTGAGGGCCCACTTGCTGTAAATGTGACACTGCATGAACTAGCAGCGTTTCCAGCTCACCTTCAGTATCCAGGTCTACTGCCAAATTCTGGAAGATGTCCATGTGAGCTGAGTGGGTAATGGTGCTCATGGAGGGTGTGCTGCCTTTGTTGTGAATGTGTGCAATAGCTTGAGTACCTACGTAGAGCACCAGTGCATTGATCAGCTGGATGTTGTAGCGGTTGCCAGGTTCATTTGATACCTAAAAGCAAAGAGATGAAAAGCATTAACCAGTCAATATTCCTTCAGCACTCAAAGGTACAGCATGTACAACAACAGCATCCAAGTATCTTCCTGATTATCCGGAAGACAACACACTGGGACATCCACAAATTCAATTTGGCATTTAGCCTTTTTAAATACAGCATGTATTATTAGAAAGCTGATATTATAGAGCATGTATACATCTGTGTATATTTATATATATTCAAAAGCATCAGCAAAGTGTTGACACAACAGATTTCCTTTTACTCTCTCCCTAAAGGAAAACATCAGGCAAGGCAATGTGAATTCACCAGCAGTGCCAGATGCTGGCTGCAACATCCCCCTTGTGTGAATGTTTCTAAGCAATTCTTTGAGGAAGTCCAACTTCAGACTCAAGACTGCTCCAAGCCAAGCCATGAGATGTCTGAAATGAGACTTTTAGCCACAATTCTCAACTAGGCGTTAGCTAATTTGACCCTTTTTACCCTTGAAGTATTGGCATGAGGATCCATATATTTCTGTAACAATTAATCCATTTGGAGTAAAAATTTAATTGGATTCTAGAAGGCTTCAACACATCCTATCAGGGAGTGGCAGAAGACTGATTATTCAGAATGTGCATTTTCACAGGCTTTTCTACTGCCTGGAACACATGTTGGCCAACACACCAACAAATTTCCTGCAGGAAAGGATGGTGGCTGAACCAGTGAGATCAGGTGTGCCACATGATTTAAATTGAGCACCCACAGAAACCTCAAACTTACTTGTAGGTTGCTTCGCAAGTCAGACAGAAAGGTGACTGGAGAACGGGTTTTGAGATAGGAATCCAAGTCTTTCTTGAACTGAGGTGGCATCACTCCAGTGAAATTTGTGAGTATTCGTGGAGCAATATTAATCTCACTTAACATGTCCACCTGTTGAGACAGAAAACCCAGTCAAAAAAACCATCAGCAATGGAACAAATTGACAAGCAGATCTATAAGCAATATTACATCAACTACTGCTGCTGATCACTTTTCCTTCCATCAACGAAATGGCAACAATCTGACTTCTGCAGATTTTAAAAGAAACTTGATATTTAGCATGCAAACTTATTACACGATGTCTTGAAGAACTGAGAGGATAAAAGAATTCAGGGGTGAAGGCCATAGGGAAATTCAGTCACTGCCCTTGGGGTCTCCCCATCTACACTCCAGACAGTCTGATAGTTTCAAAAGGCACAAACATCCACACAAGTCAAGAACAGCCTTCTTCAGTGATAATGAACACTGCAACTTTGCTCCCATCACCCTGCACAGCTCAGGCAGAGAAGAGCAACAGGACAGTGCTTTGGCACCATGAGAGTTTCCTTCTAATCATTCCAGGATTAGTTGCCTGGCAGATACCCGAAGATTTCATTAGATAATATTAACCTGAATAGAGAGTATTTTGAGCATTAAAGTTTCTTATTATCAAACTCCTTTGAAGTTCTACCTTTAGGTTGGGGGTGAAAGGGTCTGGAAGCCTCATGTTCCGTGGGAAGGCACTCAGGATCAGATTCCTTAGCTGAATACAGTTAGGTGGGATCACATCACAGAACCCGTAGTGGTAGTCACAAAGAAATTCTGGGAAATCATGCAACAAGACCAGCAACACACGCAGAGTGCCCTGTGAAATAAAATGTATTTAATATAAGAGGTGTGTAACTGTTGAAACTGTCCAAAAGCTTGCAGAGCCATCATTCTGCATAGCATGTAGCTATCATTACCAGGAGGAAACTAATCTGGGAGGCAACCTGCTTTCCCCACAATTTCAATTCAACTCTCAGACGTAAGTTAGAAGAAAACAGCTAATGCTATTTTGCTGCCAACATACCTCTACTTTCAGACAACTTTGATTGGAAGCATCTATTAGCTCACATTTTTTACCTTGTAATACATAGCCATAGGTTTGGTGAGTTCCACATTTCTAAGGAAAGGAGCCAAGTACTTGAACAGATCGATCAATAACTGTGCATACATAGGCCAACCCTGTCAAGAGAAGAACAGCAGGTGGAAAACATGCAATGCAATGAAGACCAGTTACCTTAATTTCAAAACTATAATTAGACTGATCTTTATATAAACCTGGATGGAAGAGCTAGCAACTGCCAGCTCAACCACTGAGTGCAGCACAGCTCATTTCAAGGGCTTCAGCTGCACACCATTGTGCCATGGGTTTTTCCAGAACCCTCAACATGCCATATTGAGCTGACAATATTTAGCCAAGAAGGAAGGCTACAGCTCCTCTAGACATTGACAAAGGCATGTTTATCAAAGTCAATTCACCCTGTGTTCCACAGTTATTGACACACAGACTCTCCTCCATGCAGTTAGGCTACTGTGAATATGGAAGACAACAAAAACAGAACAGCCATGCTACTAGTGCACTTCAAGAGACGTGAAACAGCACCACACCAGATAAACATCTGGGTGAGCTCTTTAATTCAGAAAAGATAAACTGCAGCCACACCTTCTGCTGTGGTGTATGTGCCAGCATTCTTGCAATAAATATCCGATGGGAGATCAGTTCCAGCCAGGCATAAACAAAACCTGGAGCTTTTGTAGGCCTCAGGATGTGAAATGTGTTACTGAAAGAAAAGTTAGAGCAGGTTAGAAGTGCACAGCAATAAGATTGCTTTTCATAACATCGAGGGAAAAACACAGCCCTAAAAGCAAAGGCATTTGAGCATCTTGGGTTTTACCAGACATCTTCTCTAAAACAAGCAAGTGGTCAGTCCACAGTAGAACCAGTGACTCCAAGGGTGATTAAGCCACCACAAAGAACAGTCAGATAACCTTTAAGTGAAAATCCTTGATCCTACCAAGAAAAGGTGAGCACTGTGGCCAATCCCATATACATACCAGAAAGCTGTGAGTGTCTGGAAGTTGATGGTCTCCAGCACATGCTCAGGAGCATTTAATTCCAACAGCAACATGATGAAAATGCGATGGTAAGGAAGTTGCTGAAACTCACTCTGCCGAACATCATGGTCTTGCAGAAGAACTCCCACCACAATACCAAGAACCTAAGGAGATTGAGACATATGGAGGCAGCAAGAATTACTCTGCAAATCAGACTACAGATAATACTTTAACCATCAGTACAAAAAAAAAATAAATTCAATGATTCTAACAAGAACCAAAAATCCTAGTTATTGGAAGTGTTGCATAAATGAGTATTACAATTTGTTTCAGCAATTCCCAACCACTATGCTTTGCTCTCCCTGTCCACTGGACCACAGTCACAATGACTGTCTGGGCAGTATCTGAAAGTTAACTACCTAAGATCACCCAGCCATAAACCAAGTACTGTAAGAGCAAAGGTAAGACCCTCACAACATGAAGGTAAACACTCAATAATCAACAACCTTAAAACAGCAATTGCCGACTTTTTCATTTCAAAGCACAAAGATGAATTTCAGATTGGTTTGAGATGAAATCTCAGAACAAGAAAGCCACTTGACAGCTTGGTGGTTCACTCAAAAGTTTATCAGTGATCAACCCATATAAGTTCTGATCATTCACTTCAGCAGCAGCCCACATAAAGATCTGCACCTCAGGTTTATCAGCAAAGGTACAGCGAACAACACACTTTAAATGCAACGAGGACAAGGATTCCCAACCTTATTCAGGAGGTTGATCTTTGTGACTGTGTTGGTCGCCTCCCCAGAGTGCTTCACCAGCAGAGCAATGAGTCGCACAAAGGCATCCAGGTTGTGGTAGCACTTGGCTCGAATCATTGTGGGGTTGGCTGCAGGGTTGTGCTGCTGCTCAGCCAGGGCTCGATAGCTGATCTCAACACACATTTCGGTGCAAAGCCGGAAAAAACGGGTGATCAGGTCATCAGTTTTCAGAATGCCCTGCTGGTGCATCTAACCAGGAAAGGAAAAGATGTCAGCACTGTAACCCAGACAGTTCATTCCACAATTTATTTCAAACAACATACCCTTTACAAAGCACCCACCTTGCTTGCCACTGTTAATTTTTGCCATACTTTCCTGAGAGATTAATGTTTGCAAGGCAATTTGAGGGTGGCATCGCAATTTTAGAAACACATTTATTCTAAATACAATCTTTTAAATCCCAAATGTTTTCAACCATCAGCACAGCTGAGAAGCCTGTTTTAACATCAATCCTGCCACCAGCATTCAGTCTTGCATGAAGAACATGAGGAGTACAAGCTCTGGGAAGGGCAGACTCCAGCTCCTAGCTCAGGAATCACCACTACTTTGCAGCCCCATTCTGCATTTGGAAAGCAAATTTTCCTTACACGACCATTACACGCAGAGAAAGACTGGATGGACTTTTTTGCTTTGCATGGAGGAGTTGTTTTAATAAAATACATGTTAAAAACCCTAGAGACCTCACTTTATTTGATAGCCACAGTATCAGAACCATCAAAATGAAACAAATTACACTACAGAAAACTAGGATGTTTTGAATAAAGCAACTTATTTCTAAACTCCTACTGGCCATAAAGCTATAAAAAGAACACAACATGTAACTTGGAGATAATGTGGAGAACTTCTAGTATTTCTGGAGAAACATCTTTTCTAAAAAGCCCAAAGAATTCAGTTATCTGCCTTCAAAGTCCTGTGCTTCTTGTCCTACAGACTTGTGGGAAAGAAGCAACACTTTGGAAGTCATTTGAGTTCAGGAATAGAACCTTACTTAATGTAGTTATTACAAAATATTCCTTTAGAACTCATTACTAAAGCCTGTAAAGAAACAACTGTAAATAAACACTGCACCTCAATATATTTAATTGCTATTTTAAAACTGATCAAATATGTACAAAAGGTAATCAAACAAGTGTGTTAAAGAGTGAAGTGGGACAAAAGTGTACTAAGTATTGTGAGTACTCTACACTGAAGTCTTCTTTAGAAGCATGATTTAAAGTGGAAAAAAGTGAGGTCACAGAAATAGGTAAAATATTTCTTTAAGATGTACATTTAGCACAGTATCTATTAAAAACATTCAAGAAGTTCTATGCAGTAGAAGTTAGACCAACAGAAAACTGTTTATAACCAGTACACAAGGATACTAAAATCAAATAAAAAACCCACTGCATCAGTCACAATATTTATGCATACTCTGAAGCTTGAGATTCTTTTCATTAGTAGCTGCAAAGTCTGCAGCATATCTGTGATAGTGTCACAAACTTAAAAAGAACACAATGCTAAAAGGGATGTCAGGGGCTTTCTCACAGCTGCAGTCAAGGAACAGAGTTTTAGGGAGATGCCAGCAAATTTGGGAGTTTGTTACCACACATGCTGGGCTACTGAGGGGCTCTCCCTCCTCAATCACACCTAGAAGGCAGATGGTATGTGATATTCATCACACCTGCTAGGATGCTTCAGAGTGGCACATGGGACATTGTTTAAATTTAGACACCACTTCAGCTAATGAAGTCTCAAGATTTTCCTTATTAATAATTTCATTTCCTTGCCCACATGACCTGAAACTATTTACCTGAATCTCTACTGGTGACATCCTCCTGTAGGCTGTCAGAGCTTTTACTGTCACCCATAAGGAGCAACACCAGTGAAGGCTCATTACAGAGCATAACAGAACTATTTCCAAGAGCTATTTCAGCTCAAGTTCTTTTTCCACCAAACTCATGTCAGAACTCATGGTCTGAAGTGACAGCCTGTGACTACAGTATCTGAAGAACACGATTTGGTGGAGGACAGGGGCTTCATCAAAAACAGAATTTTGACAGTATACTGCCATACACCTTGAAGTTTCAAAAGGATGCCTAACACAGGTTATAACACTGCTTTAAAATGGAGGGCATCACACCCTACTTATGTTGAATAAAAAGCACCTTTCTTTCCAAAAGCTCTACCTGTCCAACAAACGCAGAGAATGCTTTGGTACTGTCACGGCCTGCTGCAGCTGAATGGTAGAGGTTCACCCACTCCCTCAGCAGGTATTCTGCCTTCTCCCTCAGGCCTGGTGGGTCATCATACTCAGAAGCTTGGGAAATTCCTGAATGCATCATGAAATTAGGACCTCCATGAGCACGGTCAATCATTGCTTCATAGTTTGATCGGACCACTTCCATCAGCTGGGGTAATCTAATGCAACAGACCAGAGCAAGAGATGGGTTAGAATTCCTCCTCCCCCAGAAGGTGCAGGAACTGGAAGCTCAGTTGGAAGAAAGCAAATTATCTCTTATACTAAAACTTTCTATCTTTCAGTCCTCACTGGAATAGCAGAAATAAGTCATGAAAGCAGCCACACTTATGATGAAAGAAGGAACACAGAAATCACATAAGCTTTGAAGTTCTACTCCAATTTGTACAGCGGAGGGCTGCAACAAAACACCACAGGGACTAGAAGCAGCTTCTCTTCTGCAGACTTCAGGAGCCCTAAAATGCTCCCAGACAGGGAGATGCAAGTACTGAATGGTCTGACTGGGGCACTGGATTTGGCTGCAGTGAAAGTCAAGCCATATGGTGAAGACAGTCTATCCATGCCAGCTGCAGATTAAAGGACTTTGGTTTTGGGACATACTAGCAGCTGTGTTGGTAATGGCAGCCACTGCCATCAGCCAGCTGGCTAGCTGCTCTCACAGCTATTCAAAGCTCTTCAAGCTCCAATCCATGTCTTTCTCAAACCCAGCAATAACTGCTTCCACCTTAGGAACAGGAGGCCTCAAGTCCCACAGGTATTTCCAGGTGTTGTGGCAACATTTGCTACCCAAATGGTCTGGGCAGTTTGCTGGTGGATACCATGTAAGACTGGTGGAGGATTGCTCTGTAAGCTCTGAACAGAAAGGATTGTTGAATTGGATTGTTTGTGAATAACAAACCTTATACATCTAGATGTATAAGGTTTAAATAGGCAATAATACTGTGTAGGTTTGAGATAAAGCAGGAATTTAAACAAGTTTCTCACAGTTCCACAGAATTTTGGAGCATAGTGCATGAAGAGATTTTCTTGCTTAAGCATTCAGTTTCACACTGCTGCAGCTGCCTGTATTTTGACAAAGATGAGCACATTTACATTAGTGTGACAGTTAAAACTAAGAAAGGACTGCAGCCTTAGGGAAAGTTTAAAGCTGTATGACTGAATGATACACGACATTGCCTATATAGTATGCAAATTATAAATGAGCACAAGAAAAAATACATAGCCTCACCCTTCTGGGGCATTTCCTCTGGAATGAGCATTAATTCTCATGAGTGTCTCAATGGTGTGAAACAGATCTGCTTCTGTTACATGGGCAACACTTCTCTCATCCACCAACAAGATCTTTACCAACTGCATGGCAAATGCCACAGCCATGTAGTTCAAACCATTCTCCATGGACTGTCAACATGAAAAAGACAAAGTTCAACCACAGATCTTACAGTGGACTGAATGCATCCTTCCTCCTTTAAAAGAGCAAGCTGTCTTTACCTGAGCCAAGTGAAGGTCATACTGCTGCATGTTAACGAGGTGATTGCGGATCAGCAGCTCCACAGCTTCCACGTTGTACTTGTACTCATCTCTGCATTCAATCAGGCACCTGAAGAATTTGATTTCTTATAAAAAGTGTACTTCCAACAACACAGTTTAAGTGAAGCAACTCAAATCTAGTACTTCAGAAACTGACATTTGCTTTTATCCAGCTTAAAAAAGAAGCCTATTCTAGAGCATTCTCTAAGGTAATGTTTAAGTTCAGAACAGTCAGACTCAAGAATCTATTGCCCTGCACAACTGGTCACAAGACCCCTTCAAGAATTTATTTAGCATAAGAAGCCTCTCTTCCAAGGATGAATTGGCAGATATGCCTAGCTGAAGCTTCTGCTACAGGCATATGCCATGTCACATTGTTTGTGACAGCATACAGAGATACTCTCTGCAAAATGAGGGGGAAAAAAAACCAAACTCAGACATACTCTAGTGCTTAATTCTGTTAAAGATTCCTATCATGTTCTGGGATGAACCAGCATTATCAGATGATCTAGTTAATTTTGACCACAAAAACTGGTTCTATTTTGTCTATCCAAATTGCAGCAAAGCAAAATATTAACAGGCAGGAAATTCAGAGTAATCCAGGAATTCCCAAAAGGTGGTCAAAGCTACATCAATGATCTTGTTGTCTTGTGACTGACCTAGTGATTTGTTTGTTACACCATGGAGATCCATAGGCACGGCCATCCTGCAGAGCCTTCAGCACCAGCAGGTGACACTCACGATAGCGGAGCAGGAGGTCAGCGTCAGCCCCACTGGTGGCATCCAGCAAGCCCTCTACAGCCTAGAACAGATGCAACCTGTTAGCAGAGGGGAAAAACAAGTCCTCTTCCAAATCTTCTGCACATTACACCAGCAAGAGTTATCACGAGAAAACATGAAAAAAAAAAATCAACTTAGAAATGGTGCTGATCTCTTGGTAAGACTGTGTGAGATTTTACCAGCTACTATGGCGTCTGTACATGCACTGCACACAGCTATGCTACCACGAACAAACCTACAGGTCTTTCTATGCCACACCAGCTTAGTATGTGCACCAGATACTATCAAAGACCATGTCAGTTTGTGCTGCAGCTTCTTTAAGTCAATGCTTCCTCAAGCAATTCTGCATATGAATCATGGAAAACTACCCAAGAAAATATTTAGAGAACCTGCCAGAGGTAGCAGCTTCCTTAGAGAAAGAGCTGCAGCACTCAGAGATGTATCTGTGTTAGTCTATAGCACGTGGAGGATGAGTTTTACACAGGCAACACAATTTATCTGGTCAAGTCCTGCAAGGACTGCATCCTCTAACAGGTAAAAGCACCAGCAGACAAGAACTAAGTCTCCCTCCAGCTTTCAGTCACCTTTGTTTTGGCACTGTTCTTGGATCCTCATGCACACAGCTCAGTATCCTTACACTATTCTCAAGTTAGTTTTTTCTCTGTCTGTCACTTGTTCTACACTACTACACAGGCACTGATGCCAGCTCAGCTCACAGAGCTCACTGCAACACTTCCCACTGGTACAGCCTACAAATTCTGGCTGGAATGGAGCTAATCTGCTTTATAGCAGCCCATATGGTGCTGTGCTTTGGATTTGTGCTGAAACAGTGTTGACAACACACCACAGTTTTGCCAGTTGCCGAGCAGCACTAGCACAGGATCAAGGCTTTTTCTATCCCACTCTGCCTCCACCAGTGGGGAGGCTGGGGATGGACAAGAGACTGGGAAGCAACACACAGGACAGCTGACCCAAACTGAATAAAGGGATGTTCTATACCAAATGGCATCGTGTTCAGCACTAAAAGCTCAGAGAAAGGAGGATGAAAAAGGGCATTCATGGTTCTGATGTTTGCCTTTTCAGGCAAATGTCATGTGTACTGAAGCCCTGCTTTGTGAGGAGTAGCTGGTTATCTCTCAGCTGATGAAAAGTAGAGATTTTAATTTTACTTGTGTACATGGCCTTTACTTTCCCTATTAAACTGTCATAATCTGAACAAACGTCATCTAGTCTTCCCTGCATTTTCTCTGTGTCCTGCAGAAAAGCAGCAAGAGGAAGCATCCAGATCATTGTTGGGCAGCTGGCCAGGGTCAACCCACCATGCACAGTCATTTATCAGTTACTGCAAAATAAACCCCCCAAGTGTGCCACTAGAAACCTAGTACTATGCTCAATACTATCTATCTACAAGGGCAGTTCAAACAACTTTTCAGCCTCCAAATCATCCTGAAATCAGACCACTCTGGACTGCAAGAGTTCTCAACTTGCCACATCTGAAAAAAATTGTAATTCCTGGGATTCCACACAGCTCTTTCTTCCACAGCAGTCTCAATACCATGTGTACAACACCCTAAGTGAATACAATGGCTCCCTCCCAATCTTATTTATCGGACTGACAAACACAGAAGTTCAGTCCTGTTCAACAGCCAAGTTCCACAGGATGCATGAAGAAACGAAGTCACCAGCAAGACAGTCCATGAGCCAGGTGAGTAATAAACTCTAAGCAAGTTGTTACAGAGATGAGCTGTGCACACTCACCTTCTGCAGTAGTCCAAGAGCAGCAATAGCATCCCGGGAGTTCCGAGCCACTACCACAGCCTCCAAGAGGCTACGCAATGCTTGGACTTGAGGATTCATGGCCAGGGTGTGTGGAATGGACTGCAGGTGCTGCTCCAGTTCTGTCATACATTTGTCATAAATCTGTGCTACATCATCTGTAGCCCAAGCTTGCTGCTTAAGAGAAAGTGAGAATCAGTGATTTCTGCAAGGATTGCATTTGTGACACTCAAATACTGACTGACTGGCTTTTCTTCAGAAATTACAGCATTAACAATTTAGTCTTCTGTAGTATTGTGGTTTGTTATGCTGGCATTTTAAGTACACACATATGAGCAAATTAAGCTGTGAAAATAACCAGCACATCATTCTATCACAGAATGGTTTGGGTTGAAAGGACCTTAAAGACTACCTTTTTTCAACTTCCCTGCCATGGGCAGGGACATCTTCCACTACAGCAGGTTGCTCAAAGCTGCACCCAACCTGGCTTTGAACACTGCAGGGATGGGCCATCTACAGCTTCTTCAGATAACCTCTTTCAGTGCCTCATCCCCACCACAGGAAAGAAGTTCCTCCTTACATCTAATCTAAACCTGTCCCCTTTTCAGTTTGAAGCCGTTCCCCCTTGTCCTGTCAGTACAGCCTTATGTATGCAGACAAAAACATGTTAATTATCTTAAAATTCAGACTTGCTGTCTGTGACCTTCCTGCAAAAGTAACCTGAGATTAGAATAAAATGTTTCACTGCAACTAAAACTACATGAAGTAATCCTAAAATGCAGAATTTGTCCCAATTTGGGTTACAAATCCCTAAGACTGGATGGAAGTTTTATGTTACCATAACTCTGTCTTCAGAACAAATGCATTTTTTCAACCACTATCCCCAAGAAATACAAACACTTAACTCTTATGAGTCCTAACAAAAACACAAGTTCTGCTACAGTCTCCAAAGCTGCTGTAGTACTCTGAAGCTGATTAATTCAGAAACCTCTACCTTCATAGGCTGCGCCAAGAATCCTGTAGGCTGAGTTAAGTCATTGGTGGGCAAGAAGCCAGGGACATTGCGTGCAAACTCTTCATAAACAGCCAGCTGTTTTGGGTCCACACCTCCAACCTTTGCAACAAAAAGAACAGGCATTTAACTCATTGATAAGCACTGAGGCTTGGACTGAAGAATTGGACTTCTAATAAAAAAGTAAAAAATGAGGGCAGCTTGTGTAACAGGTAGCTGCTCTTAAACAGAGTGCACCAGACATGGAGTAGGATTCAGCAGCTCTGAACTGAGGTCCTATCTCTCCAGAGACACCTCCTAACAGGGGGATTTTGCTCTAGAAATAAAACTCACGTTCCCAGAAACAGAAATAACTGAATACTGAGAAATGGTCTGCTAAAAGCACATGGTATGTCCTTTAAAGGAAGAAAATATAAAGGAGACAAAATAATAGAATATGAAGAAAACAAAACAGATGAGCCATCTTTCAGTGAGAGGAAATGCACAGAAATAGAGACTCAAAGGAACTGAGAAAATTATATAAACACCCATTTTGGAATAATGTATTTATGTGTTCCCACACTAATCAAGATAACAGCAGCTGCACTGTTAAGGAAGACTAACAATATATGATTACTCAGCTGATGCTGTGCCATCCACTTTTCCTCATGAGGAGGGAGAGGAGAGCAGCATCAGAACAGACTCACCTTTAACCTGATCTGTTCTGGCATCCGCTCAGCCTGGTACGTTAACACAACAGGATCGCAGTAGCGACGCCCCTCCTGCCTGGCATGCTTCCTGAGCTCAAATTCCTGGGAAAAACACAAACCACACTGCATTTTAGCCTCCCATCTGGATGTGCATGAGCACATAAAATACTTCTAAAGGACAACAGTCTCATACTTACAGTTGCAAGCCTCTTGTCCATCTCAGGGCCTGCCTTTTCCACAGCTGTCTTCTGGATAAAGCAGCAGGCAAGCTCACAGTTATCCTGTGCTAACTGGGCAGCTGCCTGCTCCATCATGTCCCTCTGCTGTGGGGAGGCTGCCTATTGAAAATCACAATAATCAGTGAAGGATGTAAAATTTCCCTGCATATTACCAGCCTTAAAATCTGCTCTACTCCCATACAGAACATCAGCAACAAAAAGGAATGCTCTTAGGATTACACTCCCTTCCCATAGAATATACAATATTAAATTTAATTTTGCATAGCTCTGAATAAAACATGGAGGGAAGATGACAGTAAAGACTCTCAACAAGGAACAAAACAACAGGAGTTCTCCATCTTCTCCACCTACCCATCTCCAGGGCACAGAAATAAAGGCCTGCTTTAGACAGACACACACAGAGTGATGCTAATGCAGGGAAGGCTTTACATCACAGTAGAAGTTTTCCTACTTCCTAGGTTGTAATTAGAAGATATAAAGGTGCAGCACTACCAGTGCAAAACAGCAGTCCTAAGCCTTTTTCAGTGAGTTCCTTTCCTGATAAGGAATCAGATTTTCTTCCTTCCTTCTCAGAATCTGCTTTATGAGAACCCTGAACAGATGCATTTATTTTCCAGGGTGCAAAGCAGCAAATTCCACTAGAAATGGAGTATTTTCCAGGGTGAAAAGCAGCAAATTCCACTAGAAATGGAATATACCCATAAAGGCAACAAGTCCCATCTACTTGGACTCCTTGTTTGCTAAAAGTTCTTTCATTGATTCCTGAAAATTACACTATTTCTGTTAAACCACTTCATAACAATAAACCAGATGAGAATTTTAAGATGCCTCATACAGAATTTATTCTGCAAGAAAATGTTTTCTACAATTATCCCTTAAAAAAACTTCCTTGGATTAAAACTGGATTTGTACCAAAGTCATATGTCTTCAGGGATAAAAAAGCTTGATTAATTTCTAATTGCTGAAAGTACAGCTGTGTCCTGATCCTTCCAAGATCCTTATGCTCTTGTGCCTGTTGCTGACACAGGTGGCAAGAATTCTGGGTGGTAGCTGCTGGTGTGATCAGCAGCTCACAGGCTGTTCCACACAGTTTAGCTCAAACTTTCTTCATTAAGAGACACGATACCAGCCTCTAGAAAACCCAATGGATTCACAAGCTGTGCCAGAGTGTAAACTACCTATCTGCTAACAGCACAAGTAAATAAAATCTGCCTGAAGCATACATGCTGAAACAATCCAAAATATCACCAAAATCAATTCAGTCCTCCCCACTTTAGCTTTTCTGCCTCAAAACCTGCAGAAAGTTCAAGCCTCCAAGGCTTTCAAGACGTGATTAAAGTGAAGAGAACACTGGGGCGAAATAAAAAGACAGTCAGGAAGTTTGTGTGCCATTTAGTAAGATCTACCATCTCAGTTTAAAAGTGCTAGACCTGGAATTGCAACGCACTATTTTCCACTGCAATTCCGTAAGAGTCAGAAAACTTTTACCCAGTGAATTCAATGCCATGCTAGTTAAGCTACACAATTAATTAACAAAGCTACATTGTGGAGAACTGACTTCCTAATGCTGTATGCCTACAGCCCCATAAGTGGGATATTAACTTCAAGTGCTCTTACCCTCAGTGCAGTAGCAAAGCTGCTTTTCAAGTTGGTAGCGATGCTCATCAGCAAAGGTTCCCTGCAGGTGATCATGGCCATGCCAGCAGTCAGGTTCCGCATCATGTGGTGGGCGGCCACACGCATCCGGGACTCCTCCGAATCCAGGGCAAAGTCCTTCCTGACTATCTGCTCACAGGTTGTCATGGCAATCTTGATGGACCTGTCGACCACGGGATGGACGAGGTCCTGCACTGCCCGCTCGATCGCCTGCCGCACGCACTGCTTCAGCTGCGGGTGGGCTTGGAACAGCGGAATCTGCAGGGGATTAGGGAACGTGAGAGAATAAAGCACACTGGAACCCCACCTACCCCAGACACCTGCATCTTCTGAACGACCTACAACTACACTGTCATAGGTTGTGCTGTACTCCCATGCTCCCCATGCAGCTTTAACAGTATCTGATAAATCTGAAACCAGGACAAATTATTGTTTTTCTAACCAAGCTGCAGCTGAGTAACAGTGCAAAGATTGACTTAGGAGCACAGAGGTTCCTTTTATACTCAAGTTCTAATAGCTCCCACCAGCTGAGATCTGCATCAATCCTGGTTGTAAGAACTCTTTTAGCAAACTAAATCAGCTCTAAAACTTACCGTTGGATTTAAGGTAATGTGTGGAGCCAACCCTCCTAAAGAATAGACGTTGATGTCGTGATAACTGTACTGGGGCTGTGGAGGAACTGTGGCTGTACAAGTGGTGCTGGTAGCTGGAGTTGTAGAAGCAGCTGGAGAACACAAGTAGGTTTGCATTGAGACACTAGTGAAAAGCAACTGCTTATAAAACAAGTATATAGTTCTTATTTAAACCAGAAACAAAAGCTTTGCAGTTTGATCATGAAACCTCCCAAACTTGCTAAGCAACTTTCATTCTCCATTTGTCTAATGATTAGTTCCAAAGTAGCTTCAGTACATTTTAAGGGAGCTGTTTATTATGATAGTTTTAGCAGTCAGTGTATTGTTAATAGGAAGGAGTCTAAGGAGTAGCTACACACACATAATACAGGATTAGTCCTCATGATGGATTCCATTCCCTTCCCATCTCCAAATTCTGTAGACCTATTTCTAACATAACTACCCAGGTGCTCCCAAGCACTCAGGAGTGTTACAATAGCACATGTACCTTCATATTTTATTTTGTGATAGCAAAACCTGTCTAAAGTGAACTTTAGCAGTGCAGTTCTGGATTCTATGAGTTGCACTTACTAGTTGTTGTGATGGGTGGTAGCTCTTCAGGCTGCTTCACATCCTTCTTTGGAGCAGACAGCTGCTCATCCAGATTCTTCAGACGATCCTTATCTTTCAGGAGACTTCCAGGTTTCAGCTCATTGATGTCTAGTGCAAGATTCTTGCAGAGCACCTCAATCTCAAACTTCAGATTCAACTGCAAAACGACTCTAGTTTAGGTCATGTCACAAGGAAAATACCCAAAACATCTACTGAGCTACCTGACTCCCAAGGTCCCTATTCTAATCCCACCCCTTTCAGAGACTAATAATGACAGAGGGTTAGACAACGATCTTAATGCTGACCTCATGGAGAAGACTTTCATCCAAGTTCTACCAAACTACGCAATGCCCAAGCAAGCTCCCCATGCTAAAGCAATGAGAAGGACTACTTAGCCCTTCACAACATCCTTCTTGACTGGTATGTCCATAAAACCTTACACCCAGAAGTTACAGAAAAAAAAAATCCAGAAATTTACTTTTAGATCATGTTCCTGATGTAGCTCAGCTAAAACATTCATAATGGCCATTGTCCATGGGTTTGGAGGCCTGAAGACCTACAAGGGAAAGAAGAGAGCAGTATTACAGAAACTTCTTGAACCATCCGGATAATTTATGACTTTGAAATGTTTGAAAGACAAGAAGCTATGTGCGCATACAGCCATGGAAACCTTTGTACAGCTGTGATTAAGAGCTGAATTTAACATTTTAGTAATAATTATTCCACTAATTCATTATAACTGGAAATACATTAGAAATCTAAATGAAAAACTGTGAACACAATGACCTGGTCCTTCTTGAAAGATCAGTTCTACGTCAAACAGAACTGACAAGCTGATCAGGATCAAAGTGGGTAGGAGAAATGAAAAAACAATATATAGGAATAAATATATCCTAGAACCTCTTCAATGGCATCCTTCCATTTCTCAACAGAGTTCTGTTCAGGGTCACCACATTTCAGCTAACATCATCTATTAAAAATGCACGGCCATGTACTTTCCTTCACTTGATGCTTTTACATCCCTTTTCTTTCTCTCAATGAAACTGAATCAGTTTTCATTTTGTGACAAAAGCTGATGACTTCCTGCAATATTTTGCCATTTGAGCAATAACTCTGTCTGTACAAAGACACTTACCACACTCCTGACACTGGATTCTAAGACTTTGGCAACAAATGGCACTACATAAAGCAATTCCTGCTGTCCCTTAACGTATGCTTCCAGTAGTAGTGACTTCACATCCAAATCCTGAAAGCAAATTGAAGTGGGAATGAGAGTGGAGAAAACAGCAAACACTGCACAATTCCACTAACACACTGCATCCTTTTCAGATACAGGCAAGGTAGAGTCAAGACAGCCCTTGAATTTTACAGACTGCTAAGCAGCAGCTGCTTTTTGAACAAAGATTTACATATCTACATTCTTACATGGATTAACAAGCTTTTGCCAAAATAAATTTAGCTACTAACTTTTCTGATATAAAAAAAAATATTTAGAAGTGTTAAATAACCAGCTCTGGAGTCATACTTTGTACTTGGCACATAAAAGAGGCACCAGAAAGGTGGCAAGATTTCCCAAATAGCCTATGCTACTGCATAACAGCACACCAATTCATGCCAAGGCAATCTGTAAAGACAGAAGCTCACCGTGTGCAAGATGGGCTTATTTTTAGCCATCGTTATCATTCCCAGCCAGTGACCAAGGTTCTTTAACAAGGAACGGTCTGAGAAGTTGGCTGCAGCTTTATCTGATGTCAGTAGCACCTAACAAAGAATAAAAAAAGGCATCTCAAGCAACAAGTGGAAGACTACCAGACATCAAACCAAATCCAACACCTGATCTGAATGAAGACAAAGTTTTCAAACATTAAATTCTGAGCTTCAGTCACAGAGTTACTTGAACAGTTTTCACTTCAAGGCAGCACCCTGTAAATCTGCACTGTAATGACTACAAAATACCTTTTGTTAAAAGAATCAAAATAAGATGATTACACTTTCCCAGACCTTACCATTTACTCTGTTGAGACTGTTACAACAACTCCCATAGCCAAGTGTAAGTTGTGCTTCCTTTTAATGCCTCATCACAGACCTGAAGGCTACAGTTTAACCTTCCAGGGAAACCATCTCATTGTCATGTCAAAACATAAATCATGTCATCATATCATAAATCATCAAACAAGCACTCTGCTGTTAGTTCTGTTCCTTAACTTCAGAGGAGCATCAGCTGAACAGAGCAAGGTCAGCTGTAATTCTCCACAGTCAGGAGATGCTTTTGCACTACAGCGTAACCCACGGTGGTCAGGAAATTCCACCAACAGGTTTAAAAATAGTGCTTTCTTTACAAACTTGTTTCATCTGGTCATCACTTCTGGGCTACTGTTTCCTCCTCCCATCCACATTATCTTAGCCCTCCAATAAATTTTGGCTTTTACATCCTCATTTTCTAAACACACCCTTCCCCCCCAATTCCTCCTGGGCCAAAAGAGCAGAGCATGGTTTTCTATATTTGTACTTTCCTCCACAGAAAACAACTAGACCACAAGCAATTTTCACTTGGGTTATAGCTTGCAAACTTCCCACAAATATGAAGTCCACCTACATAAATGAATTTAAATGCAAATTTGCCCTCCTGATACACAATTTTAAGTCTTTCATGCGTTCCTAACTGAAAAGAATTCTACTATGCCTAAAGATACCCTGAAAGCTTAATGGTAAGTTAGAAAGTAGATTTTTGAATGATGTTCTATATTTGAGGATCAGCACCATACAAATAGCATGAGGAGAACAGCACATTCCTGTGCTGCTTTTAGAAATCTTGCACTACTCACCTTGATATTTCTGTAGGTCTCATTCAGAACCATTTTATTAAACTCTGGATTCTTAAGTGTGTCGAGGAAGTTTGAATATAAGCTGTGAAAGTTAGGCTCAATACTGACTCTTTTCATCACAAGATACTGTGATACCCAAGGCATGAACTCTTCTTTCACTGTTTCCTTCAATTCTTCCACCTGTGCCCAAACCAAAGACAAAGCACACCACAGAACAGATGAGAAGATATTCAAAACCTTCTGGGGTCAGCTCTGACCAACACACAGTTTATAGTCAGTCAACTGCTTCTAACACTAAGACTGCTTTTCTACAAAAAAAGACGTATTTGAAATCAGTGTCTCCTTATCCAAAAATCTGGTCAACCAGTAAGGACCCAATCATGAAATCAGCAAGGAATGACATTTCACCTCTTCTTCACTTCCCAGCTTTTTACCAGACAACTGGAAATAAATGTTGTCACCTTACAAGTTCAAGCCATCCATCCATGAGACAACAGCACAGGTGGCAGCAGGATTGTACACCTCAACTAGCTCAAAAAATCCCTTAATTTCTGCTTGAAATACCAAAGCTTAACCTTCCAACATTTAATGGTACCCAATCCATTTATGCTGTGAATGTTTACTTAAGATTAAGAACAGGTATCTTTTACCCATCTCTCCTCTCTCTGGAAAATTTTATCTCCGAATAAGTTTAAGCAGAAAGTGCTGGAAACTGTAATTTATTTACAGTGTGTGCCCTCTTGAAGTTTTTCAAGTTAGAATTTTGTAGAAGTACCATCAGCCCACACTTAAAAACTAATACATAAAAAAAGAATTACGAGTATAAAGATTATTTTTGCTAGCATTCTTTCATACTTGCCTTCTGTGTCATATTTGACTGAGATAGATTATTGAAGATGAAAGCAATTTTTTCCTGGACATTCTCTGGAGGTTCCACAATCCTCTCTGTTTGATCTGTTGCTACTAACAGCGTATCAATGTTGGTAGTATTAATGGAAGGCTGGAGGGAGAACAAGAAGTTAAGAATAAACAATGCCTAGAGGTGACATAAAAAGAAACTTTTGCTCTGTTCTGTCAAGCAAAAATAGAATTGAGCTTTATCAGGAGACATCTACTGCCACAGTTTAATTTTCAGCAGCACTCTGAAGAAGTCAAGTGATTTTTTTATTCTAAAAATGATGATCAATACTCAGCAGAAGAATGCACCTGCACAAAAAGCCTCTACATGCACATACAATAGATGCCACTGCAATGACACCCTTTAGGCCTTTAAGCCTGTGTACGATTACAGCTTGGAGAAAAATCCCAACAAAATAGTGAGCAGCCCTTAACACAGCAGGGGGCCTCCAGGAGCACTTCAGTGCTGATTTGGGAAGAAATTCCAGAGGCTCATTCTGAGATCAGGTTCTCATTCTGAGATGCCAGCTGAAGTCAACAGAATGTGACCCTGGTCCCTACAGCTGCAGGTCTGGACTCCAGGGCTTTAGCACCTGGTACACTGCAATTAAGGGAAAAGGCAATGCAGTTTAAAGTATCAATCCTGACTGAGCTTACAATGGGAAAATAAACACCTCAAAGTACCAAGTTTCTACATTATATAATCAGGTGTGAAAGACACTAATAGCTACGCTAATGACTGTTTCCCAAAGTGTGTTCACAGCACTTTCAGCTGCGTTTGGCTTTTGCTCCTTTACAGAGAGCTATTCAAAAACAGTCCCAAGCAGAAGGACAGGTTCTACTTCCCAGACCAGCAGCCATCATCAGAGAACAGCAATGCCCATCCTCAGCATCCACATGGGAACAAGTGTGTCCCAAAATTTTCTGTGCCAATAGACAGCCAATTCTATCTATCTGCCAGCCCTGTAAAAACTCTGACAAGCAGTTCAGAGTTGTTTACACAAATGACCAAAGATGTGAAAAACCTAACACAGTTAGAACTGTGAGGTCAGATGTGTGCAGTAAGTGTTAAGTCCCAAGCAGAATAGCAGCTGCCAACCAATTTAAGAGTCCTGTTGCAAGTCATTAACAGAAACGACAGTTCTGTAAATGTCTTGATAGTTACAGTCTCAAGAACAAATTCAACTTGACCACAAAGTAACTGGGAAGTTTGATGAAAAACACTGTCTCTTTAAAATACGTTGGCCATATTTTAAAAGGTTATATGCTTTAAAACTAAAACAAGGATCACAGTTTGAAAATCTGTAGTACACAAATTAAAACAGATTCTGTCTGTATGTACTCAGTGCAGAGCAGCATCTGCCTCTCTGGGAAGGGCACAATGACACAGTTCTCACCGGCACATCTTTCTTGAAGCTGACTCCAGTTGGTCGAGTGATTGTAATGGTTTTTGCAACAGTGGTGGTGGTTGAGGTGGTCACTATAGTGCTGACTTGGCCAGCAAGAGGAGCTTTTGCTGGAACCTGGGCCTGGGCCTGAGCCTGGGCAAGTGCAATACTTCCAGGGGTGGTGATTGAACCCTGCATCTTCACAGGAGGATCTCTGGATTGCTGTCCATATTCTATGTACTAAAATAGGGTGAACAAGCACATACAAAATTTCACATGCAGCAACAGAACTACAGGCTGATTTTTAGCATGAGCACTATAAAGGATTGACAACAATCATTAAAATATTTGACAGTCTTGCCATAAAGGAATCTATAAATACAACTGCATATCCTGAAAAAGCACATCTTGTCACGATGGACTTTCTTATTGCAAAGGAGCCTCAATCTCTGCCTTTGGCCTCAACAAATTGATGTCAAGCATCACAAAATCTAACATGCATAATATTTTACAGAGCACTACATAAAAAAAACTCCATCCCTATCCCTCCAGGCCTAGAACAGCAGAACAAAAGAAGAGAAAGAGCCTAAGAGCAATGTGTGAATATCAAGAATTAGGCTACAAAGCAGGTAGGAAGTCTTCTGCAAGGACTGAAACATCTAGACAGAATAGTTTGAAGCTCACCATTCATAAGTAAAACTACAGTTCAGAAATAGTTAACTTTTAGATATTACATCTTCTGAAGAAGTTCCATAGTAGAAAACTAGTTTCTTCCCCACTGCTATACACTTCCCAAGAAACTGGAACATCAGACTGTCATTTAAGGGGTAGAGTCTGAAAGCTGTTAGTGAAACCAAGATTGCTACTGGACTTTGCAGCTTCAGGTGTGAGTCTCTACCTTAATGGGAGAGCAGAACATTTTTCCTTATTTAGCTCATGCTCTTAAGCTCTGCCACTAGGATTAGCTCTTCTGTATTTCTACCTAGAAAAGCACATTCAAGGCAGACATCATGTGATGAACACTGTTTTGGTCAACAAGGTATTATCACGGCTCTCATCAGGCCTTCAGGAAAGAAATTTTTCCTGGATTATTTTATCAGGTCTAAAGCTGTATAAACTCAGCTGAATTACCTCTGTTTTAGACTAAAACTCCAAACCTTTAAGGGATTTGAATATCCACCAAGGCACTATAAAACCTTCATGCAAGGACATGTGCATTGGTTGATCATGCAGTTATATTCAGGTAGCTATTTCAACATAAACAACCCAAAGAGATTTATGGAAGCAGGAGAGGCAACTTCATCTGCCTACCCTATCCCAGAGCAAAACCTTTAAGAAAAGGCATTTAATTCTGTGGATGTACATGGTCTAAAATATTCACAGATGAGATTCCTTTTCCAAAGGAAAACAGTAATTTGCTCTGAAGAATTTAACATCATAGAAAGCTAGTGTTGCTTACAGACACACTCACCTCCTGTAAATGATGGGGGAACTGTATAAAGTGACTAATAGAAGCCAAGTGCTGACAATACTGGGGATAGTCCTTCAATCTGTCAGACAAAACATGACATTAGTCAGATGAATAAGCTCACATCAGAAATAGTATTAGAGAGAAATATATCAGGCAAGTCATGCCCATACTGCACCACAGAATTACTTCTGGACTCCTTACAGCAGCTGTGATATAAACAAAGCATTTCCTACAAAGTATTTTTTGCTGCGAAACCTATTTTAAATGAATTAATTGAACATTAAAGCACAAGATTTATTCACAGCAACTCATTTCCTACATCTCTACACTTCTGACCTAGTACACAATTGCATTTACAGTCAGTGTCTGCAACAAGATTACTGGGCAAGTAATTTGTAGTCTGGCTCAGTGCATTTTAAACAGCAAACCAGAGCACACCTCAGACCCAGAATCTTCTCCATGGGCAATTCATTAGACGTTTTGAGAAAGAACTTTTTCTGAGATTCTTTAGCCATACTTCTCTGTATAAAAGGAAAGTTCCAGAGCTTAGATCCCAGTCTGTCCTTCAGTAATGAACAGTGCAAATAGCATTCCACTGAAAAGCACCTGTGAAGAGTAATTATACTCACTCCTTTTCTAACAAGCTTTTAGTTACTTCATCTAACTCAACACTTCACTGATTTTTATATTGTAGTTTCAGCATCTCAGTCTGTCCCAAATTTATACAGGTATCACACCGAACATTTTAATTTAGAAAGGTTATGCTTTAACTAGCATCACACATTTTGTTTCAAGTCAGTGTATCTTTGAAGAAATCCCAAAGCTGAGATGTGCAATCACGTACTGCACAATTAAAGCAGGTTCAAGGTTCACAAGACAATACAGGCACTATCAGAAATGTACCAAAACCCACACTCACCTATTTTTAAATCTATCTAGTGCAGCAATACCAAAATAGTACATTTTGGATGCAAAAGGCTTTCGTAAGGCTTCAAGAACATAGCGCAGGGCCAGGCCCAGAGCCATGTAAGTAACCAGTCCTTTCTCTATGATGCCCCCGAAGAGACAGGCTGTAATGTGCAGCTCTTTATCTGGGTACTGGGGGAAGAAACGATATTCCTCAAACAAGTTCCTCAGCATACAGTTAAACACTTCTCGTTCCCGTTTGATGTTGGAGTCCTTAAACCTCTGCAGCATTTCCAAGACCTGCAAAGAAATTGGAAATTGTTACCAACGGATTTGCTTTACTTCAGCCCTTTCCCATGTTCATGTTTCATGAGTGTTTGGAACTACTGAGGTACATTGTGCTACCAAAACCAATAAGTAACTGCTTCATTTTAGCCAGCAGACAGGCACTACATCACTACAACCAGCTTCCTCTTCAGACTTCAGTTCTCTTTCAAGGGACTGTCTTGACACAAAACTTTTTTGTGACTGCCTACTCCATTACTTTCAAATTAGAAAAATGAAAATTAATATTGAGTCTTACATAATTTATAGCCATGCAAATATATTAAAGTAAATTTGAAGTACTTCAAAGAGTAAGTACATCAGACCAATAATTACTCTCACAGAGACTAACAAAAATAATTATTAAAAGCTCAAAAGGTAGAACTTGGGACACTTTTATATATCTGGATCTTGTAGTCATTTTTACATAGTTTAAAACCAAATACATTTAAGGTAACTTATACAGACTATTTAAAGGCACTCTTTAGCACTTATTTTCAACAGAAAAGCTTCCACACCACATTGAATCCTTCCCATTTAGCAGCACTTTAGAAGTGTTAATTAGACATCTGAAGTCTTCAGTCCAGAGAAGTCAAAGCTGAATGTAAAGAACAACTGCAACTTTACTGTGAAAATAACTTCAACTAAGCAAAAAAGCAATGCTGCAAGCATCTACCACGAGCCCTTTATTATTTCCCACTAAAACTAATACATGAAGGAATAATTATGATCCACGTTATTGCAAGTCCCTGGACAGGTGCTGTAACTGCTACAGAAGGGAACTCACCTCATCCACAGACATGGTTGGGTGTGGTGGATGGTTGTAAATACGCTGGAAGTAGCTGTTTGCCTCATCATCTATTTCCTTGCTAAAGTGCTGATTAGCCTCTGGCCACACCTGAGATAAGTCAGCTGTTAAAAAAGGGAACAGGCATCATGCTCAGGACAAGTTTAGACAGTCAGGATTTCACCTAGTCCTTTTCAACTCTTCCACCAATCTATACAGAACTGCTAGCTCTTCTAAGAGCAGGATATTTAACCTTCGCAGTAGACAGGAATTGCTATTTAAAAATCTGTTTTCAATATGCTATATTTATTCAAAAAAACCTGCATCCTAAGATAGCATTAACCTCACACTGCTCTACTCCTAGAATCCAGCATATCCCAAGCTAAACTCAGCTGACAACTTAATAACTGAATGCAGAACAGACTAAATAAAGCATGCTACACAACACTAACATGCACACAAACTTGCACACAAACTTTCAGGCCAGCCAGTGAGCTTACAACAAATTTATATTCAATGTTCAAGACCTGGAATATAAACTAATGGAGATTACAGCCACCTCCACTGTACACCTGTAGGGATAGGTAACTTTGCTGTTATTGCATATGGCTTCTTTGCTAGCTCCTCTGTAACAGCAGTGTGGAAGGTTTAGCATGTGCCTGTGCTTCCTGATCATTTGACTGCTTCAACATCTCACTGTGAGCATGCTGCAGAGGCACAAATCAGTTAAGGATAATGGCTTAGTGTCAAGAACCAAATTATTCCTGTCAAAAACTATCTTCCCACCACGTTTTGTTTTCCTCTTATTTGTATCCAATGTTGCAGACTATTTCACTGCTTCACCTGTCAAGTTCTCTGCTGCATTAGGACCTTACCCAGGCTTCATCTTGTTAAAAAATAAACAAAAACCACTCTGGTACCAGGCACATACAATTCTCTATCACGAGCAGGACAACACTTTTGTTCAAAACACAGCACAGCAGAAAAAGGACAGAAACACACTATTCATGCAAATCCATAACACATTATATATTTATGTTAATAGTTTTTTTTTTTTAACGCCCCCTTCTGGCCACTTGGCAAGCTCTTAGGACACAAGTTTAGAAGCACCTTTTTCAGACTAATATAATAATACAAGGGCCACACTTCTAACATTTACCACCTACAAATCCAAGCTTCCCCTGAGGGAAACACAGATTAACTGCAGACCACAGTCACACTTCACAGCCACAGACAACACTACCACTTACAAGGTTTCATCTTACTCTGCTGGAATGTAGGCTGGTTCAGTCCAGATGTGCTCAGCTTCCTTTGCACGAATGGGTCATTGTTCACAGCAGGAAGGCCCAGGGCTCCAGTTCCTATGCCAGTCAGGCTACCCGTAGTAAGACCACCTACTGAAAAGCAAACCTGTAGTAAGATCACTTACTGAAAGCAAGCAATTGGTCATCTCAGTTGCATCCTCACAGTATCCACTTACCACTCCCATCACTTTGTCATTTCCAAGAACTCAGAGCTTTACAGCCTCACTGGTGTCCAGTACCAAGCAGTTTTAACATAAGCAGTTGTCTCTGCCCCAACCTAAATTAATGCTGGTATATTTGTCAAAACACTCATCCTCTTGACTCAAACCTTTTACCTATTGCAGCTGCAACACTCTGAAATGCTGTTTCAGCAATGACCCAGGAGTGAGGACTCCTCACTCCATATTGGAGTGTAACTCCCATATGACACAGCTGTTTGTCCAGTGTGACTTCCCAGCCTTGAAAGGAAGGAAGCACCCAATCCACTCTTAAGGGGTGGGCTGTCACATTCAGTATTTCCAACCACAGCAGGAACAGTTCTTAGCTATGCCATGTCAAAAACAAACCACTCCACCCAAACAGCAGTACCTGGAAGCTGTGAAGAAAGCCCTCCGATGCCACTGAAACCGGTTGTCTGGTTTTGGGTGGAAAGAGGAGGGAACGCTTTTGCTGGTGACTGAGGAGTACTGAATGCAGAGCCCAGGTTTGGAGGGAAGCCTTGCATGCTCTGGGTGTGAGGAGCAGCTGAGCCACCTAAACTAAGAGAGGCCATTCCTGCAAGCGAGTCGATCTGAATGAAGAAAAGAAGATTATACAGAGATCCATAAACCACAATCCAGATGATTTTTGGCATGTTTTGTACTAAGACGGCTACATGTCAAAGCATTTCTGAGAAAAGCTCTTCTGCATGGTTACTGTAAATTCTGAAGTCATCCAGATCACCCCAAAATATTAGTTTGTATACAGAATGCACTTTTACTTTTCTTCTGCAATCCCATGAAATCCTATTCTCTCACAGCTTTTACAGAAAGTCTGATTGTTCGACAGTCTGTGGTTAAGTGTAACACAACAGTAAATGCTTACAATAAGCAGCATTTACTTTCACTTGCATATTTTTGTACTAGAGTAGTTTATGCTCTGCAGTTAGCAACCTCACATGCAACCTCAAGACTTACAAATCTATGTCATTTCAAACTTAAGAGTATTTTTGACTGTCTGAAGGACCCTACTATGCCCTCTTTTCACAGCTTAATACCTGAAGGAAGCCTTGAATAAAAAGCATTAAGACCTGGTTCACGAATAGGAGGGAAGGCACAACACAGCCTGTCAAAGCAGTAAGTTAAGGAACTGACTAGGAACAGCAGAAAATGGTTTTATCTACCCAGAAGACAACACGACTACAGACTAAAAATTGCTGCTGCTTGTTCATATGAGTTATTTGTAGCAGGTTGCCAAGATATTTGGTACATCTGATGAGCAACTTCAATAATGCAACAATTCACAAGAAAACCACTCTACGTTTAGTTTACATAATCTACTGACAATTCAGTCATTCTTAAATGCTGAATTGCCACTACTTCATGTGAAATACTTTTCACCACTTAAAAATCTGCCATTGAATGTAACTGCTAGAAGCAAAACCTGTCTGTAATGTGTTGCTCCCAGAGGAGGAAGGGATGATGAGTGGCAGGGATTAACTGAAATGTACCTTGTTTTTAAAAGAGCAGTTCAGTTGAGAGCTGAAGAGCCCCAGTTATAACAAGTCCTTATGCTCTAGCACTGTGGCTTGGCCCGTGAAGCTACAAACAAGACACATCAGGTTCAAAGGCAGTGCTTAATTCTCAGAAGTCCTAGTAAATTTTAGCACTTTAAAAGAAAGCCTGTTATTTTAAATAAACCAAGTATCTGTCCCTCCTCAGAACTCCCATCCTATAATACTTCACAGTTCTTACAGACATCAGTGAAGTGAAAGACAGTTCTGAACTACATCCCTCAGACATTCTCTAGTTACAAGCAATCTCTCACGACATGCAAGCACAAAACTACGTGAGCCAGATGATGTTTGACTTAGTCCTGCAGAAAGAGCTCAACTAGTACAGCAGAACTAGCACTAAATCAACTCCACGTTCTGAAAATGCAGCATGTGCTTGTTCTACCTGCACAGGAGAGATGGCATCCAAGCTGCTCGCGCTGGGCGGGCGTCCCTTGGGCATGACTCCGGGCGGGGGCTGTCGAGCCTTGTTCATGACATTGCTGCAGTTTGCTACCATGGTGAGGATGGTCTCTGACAGCTCCTGAGAAACACTCCTGCGATGTGGAAGCACGACAGTGAGCCATGGAACATTCACAAAAATAAGGCCCTTAACTTATTTGATTTTCCTAGAGAAATTGAAGCTGCATTTCACAAAAAGCTGCAAAACAACCCCAGGAAAAACTACATTTTGTTATTAGAAAAACTTGCCTTAGATCATCTCCCAAGAGAAACAGCTATATTTAAATAGAAAAGTTTAAGCTGTAGCTCTACAACGATCTGCAACAGACTATTCCCTTGTGTTTGATGAGTCAAATACTCCTTTACAGTGACCCCAGCAAGTAAAGACTAACAGAAGGCTGGGACATGTACCAACATGGTTCCAAGAGGTTCTTGGAAGAGTCTTTGTCTGCTGTCATCCACATTATGGGCTATATGACAGCTTAGCCTCAGGAATTAAAATCTAGATAGTGATGCTGTGATCCCTTGTTCAAATCTGCCCCTCAAGGCTCCTTCCTGTACCCAAACTTGACCTTTTATGGCTATTCTCATTCTGAATCTCAATTCACATAAGGTCTCTCTAAAAAATAAGATACATGGGCTATGTACTCACAGACAAAAAAAGAAGAGGTAAATACCACCACCTGCTTCACTAAAACTCATCTGTCTACAGATTGAAAGACGTGCTTCACACACAGGCACTAAACCCAAACAGAGACAGGAAATTTAACTATTCAAGGCAAATATAACCAGAAAACATCAGAAAACTCAGACACAAAGTCATTGCACAACCCAGAGCAGCCAGTACCTCTTTCCAAAGTGTTCCATGTCTGACTGCCAGGTTCCCAAACTGGAAGGAAAGCCAGCTCTGTTGCTGACTTACCCTAACCACAGACATAATAACAGAACACTAACATTTTCCTTTTGGAAAAAAAACCAGCCAATTATTTATGCTTTCCTGAGCTTCAGTTATACCTTTTCAGTGAAGACAGCTAAAGCTGCAGATTCCTTCCTGTAATGGTGCAACTATCCTAACACAGCTTTGTTGTTCAGTTAACCTTATCTGAAGATTCCTCATTTAAATTCAATTTTCACAAGCTTTTACTGCTCAACTCTTGGGATGAAGGGAAAAAGAACAAAGGAACCATGTGGTGATTAAGGCAGAAGACTTGAAGATTAGCCTTCAGCTTAGGCAGGTATCCTCTTATGGGACATACAGATTAGTGAAGGGCTTCCAGCTATTCTCCAAAGCCAGTGATCCACTATGCAGCGTGGGGAAAACCCCACACATGAGAGATGGGAATCTGGGGAGGTATCATGGGTAACCAGATTTCTACACAGGGCATGTTAATAACTGCTTCACAAGCTGGCTTTTTTACCCTCTTTTAACATCCTCTCACCAGAGCCTTGTTTCAAAGATTTCAAAACAATTTGGCTTGGGGGGAATGTATGAAAATGCAATCAGAAATCTACTTTCAAAAATCCCAAAGAGATTTCTTTTTCAGAAAGTACAGCCAGACCTGAAGACAGAGCTCTGAGCTTGGCACACAGTAGACTCACTATCTACAGTATGTAGTTGCCCTCATCCTAATGCCACAGTCTCAGAAATCTCAACATTTAAATGGACATGTGACCACTTGAAATGCACTATAGGATTTTTTCTGATGCTGGAGGCATTTCAAGACCATACAGCACTTCAGCCATGGAATGGGTCAGAGGAGTCTACAGTTCACATGTAGTTATCAGCCTTGGTCTTTTGCCCTTCTCTTTTCCTAGGGGCTAAATTTGCAATCTTTATGCTCAAATACTACAACATGCTTTTGCAAAACTAATTCCAACCTGCTGTAGATAGATAATATGGCAACCCAGAATGAGGACAAAGGCAGATTCACAATCCCTGAGCTGGATATTTATGGTGACTGGTTAGGCCATTTGTGCTTTGGAGAGATCCATTAATGTTTTGTCCCATCATCTAGGCAGACTGAAGATTAACTTTTTATCATGTCAAGAGACACACGGCTGTATCAAATTTCAAATATCGTAACATTTTTAGATAGCACAGAACTGTAGGCTTTCTAAAAAAACCCAAAAAACCCAAACCAACCAACCAACCCAACAAAACCAAAACCCACAAAAAACCCCAGTCTTCATTTCAGGCAAATGAAGATGGTGGGTTGAGAGCCAGGGACCAGAGTCTAAAGCAACCAAGTGTCACTGTAAGGGAAGTTCCAGCTTGCTGGAATCACACCTTCATTTCTCTTAACTTTTTCTTTTGCCCCATATACTTTCTTATGAAGTGGGAACAAGCCTTAACCTTCCTGAGGCACAGGTACACAGAAGCCTTTTCCCTGCCTGAGACAAGGACTGAGAGGAAATGACCATTCCCCACACTGACACACTTGGACATGCAGGACATGACTGTGCTGAGAAGGCACTGCTGCCCTCTCAACTCACTGCAGCTCCACAAGGGAAGGACTTTTCACAAGCAGCTTGTTAATAAATTACATGGTGCCTGCAACCAAGCCTGTCTTCATTGTAAAAACTTTCAGTCATAGAAGGAACAATTACTTCTTTTTTCAAGACTCACTGTTACATGATGCCACAACTGCAGTGTTCATCAGTGATAAACAAGCTGCACCAAAAATAAGTCTCAGAACATGCAGGGACCTGGTGGCTAAAAAAAAAGTGTCTCCCAGGTCACAAAACAAGACAAGAACTAACTACAGCCTAATTAAAGAGCAGGCTCCTAAATCAACAGATTTAGGAGATGGCAGGCTTCAGCTAGTGAAGTGCAACTACCCTCCCAAATGTGTTTCATATTTACTGTGATTTTAACCTTGTAGTCTTTACAATGCCTGCTTCCATTCGTGGCTGAAATCTAAGCTAATCAAAGCAATTGCTTCATGAAAGAAATCCAAGCTTTTTCTTTCTAAAGCTCAAAGAGAATAACTAATGGAAAATGCCTGCAAGTAGGTCACATTCTTGTATAAAAGGGAATAAAAGTAGCTATAAAAAGAAACCAAAGGCTGTGAGAATTGTGCCAGTAGAGAACTAGTGGTGTTTGGAATTAATGGAATAAATAAAACTCGGTAACACATTAAAATTCAGAACACAATGACATTAGATGCAATTCAAATCTACAATTAACTATTAAACCTCTAAAACACACATACTGCAGTATGCAAAATAAGGAATATAAGTTCATTTGTGAACTGCAGTCTCTAAAGATGGACTTTGACTTGAAAATGAAGAGCTATCTCTTCAAACTAAAACATGTGCTAGACCAGTTTATTTCAGAAAAGCATTTGAACTTCAGCTGCACAGGTTCAGCAGAAAACAGGAGAATCCTTTCTCCCAAAGTCTTACAAGTGCCCCAAATTTCCTTTCAATTCCAATACTCATTGTGATCAACTCTATGTTGGTACTAATTTCCTACTACCTGCAAGAGAGCCATGAATCATCCTGAGTACCTTTAAGATGTTTCTGAAATCTTTCAAGACCACACTGGCTAAGCCAAAAGACACAGTATAAACCTCAGATTAGGTAACAGACTCTTGGACATGCCAGCCTCATTTGGTGCCAAAATGTAGCAGCAAAACAAGCCCCACCTCCAGCTTTCAGTCACTCTGGCTCACACATTGCACTACACTGCCTCTTGTTATCTATGAAATATTGCTGCAGTTCAACATCACCTTGATCTGACAGCATTAAGAAACAACGTCACAAATGTTTTACAATTTTCAGTCACATTTACTATGTGTGTACATAGCATTTAAAGACTGATTTGTCCAACTTCAGTTTCCATCAGCCCTTCTGTACTCTACCCCTGCCTCTAGCAGCTCTCAAACCCAAACCCTTTTCTTTTGACTTCAGCTAAGCAATCTGATCTGCAAGAGATGTTCAATATTTTCCATCTTTGACTCTTTGAGTCTGTCTCAAAGACAACAGAAGTTACACAAGTCTAGTTTCAGTCTCAATTACACTACAATCACCATTCCCCACTTTTCTCCAACACATAAGAATGGCATGAGTCCTTTATGACAAAGCAGTTACCACAGAAACATTTGTTTAACACAATCACAAAATTTGTTATAAAGCCACTGTTTTCCAACATGCTGTCCATTCTGTGGCCGTGTCTTGGATTCCTTTGTCTGAATTACAGCCCTATATCTGGTCATTAACAACTGATTATCTGACTAACCATACAGCCTCCAGTCACCCAGATCAGCTCACTTGTTTGATGATAAAAGACAATACTCAAGCTCTTGTGATCTAGCCTACAACAGAAGTTTCAGTGCAAAATTAAATGTACTACTGTACCTATCCCTGCAAGTTTATAGGCTCTCATTAACCTCATTCTCCACATGAAATTCCAAACCAGCTGTGACCACGTGCCAGAAACTGAGCTGCAAACAGATTACACTTCCAGCATAAGCAACACAATTCTTACCCAGCACAAGCTTGCAGACAGGCCAACATAGTAGCCAAGGTTTCTGGAGGAAGCTGAGCACTTTTGGGCTGATCCTTCTCTGGAGCAAGGCCACCCAGGATAGATGGACATCTTCTCTTTAAGAAAGTCATACAGGCCTGGATGAAAGGTTCCTGAGGAAAAAACATTATCTTAATCTTCCATACAACATCCAAGACACTATTTCAAACTTGGCAATTGCACCATGGAAAGAATTGCACTAAGCTACTATAGTTCACTGAAAACGTTGAACTATCAGACCATGGACACTTTTAACAACTTTAAAGCTACTTATAAAACTGTTAAAGTGACTTAAGTTAGTCACTAAAAAGAATACAAAAATAAAGAGAAAAATCCTGCTTTACCCCATGCTCCCGAATTTTATCTGTGAGCCATTTGTCAAGTTTGAGGTATTCCCGTCGAGAGGCAAGTGCAGCAAGGTCAATAACAAAGGCAAATGGAGTACCATTTAGCAGCATTGACAAGGCCTAAAGAAAGAAAATCAGAAGACTACTGGTGAAGACACACAGATATCCCTTCTCCTTTCTTTTCTTTCTAGTTCCCATACATGTTTTAGTAAAGAAGTCTTATTATGACATGCTGCTAAGCTTTCTTTGTCAACAAAGATTGGTACTATCAACTTCACTTATAGCTCGCTTGTGAGACAAATAAGCAAGAGCTCTGATTGAAATCATGACTTCACCTTCTTTGAAGTGACCTTGTGCTGACAGTTTTAAATTCCTCTGTGATATGAAAAATCACCAGCAAGTGGTCAGGAGCTACCAAATTGATATTGCTACAAAGTTAAGAAGAACCTAGCATTTTCCTGCAAACAGACCTCAGTCACTTCAGAGACACTTGCAATGTATCTGCTCCAAGAGGTCATCTCTGCAAACTGTAATTGCTACAACAAAACTGACTTCAAGCAACATCTGGTGCTCGTGCACTTTGAGACACCCAATTATTCTGCAGCTACCTTAAAGAAGCGATAAAGGCCTCAAAGAAGTTAGTCACAACTTCCAGTCTTTTGTCAATGTATAAAATCTAAGAAATAGAAGCATTCTCAAGAAATCCCCATTACATTATGTTTAGCAGTGCCACCTTCACACAAACATCTGATATTTTCTACATTCTCATTTCAATAATATTTAAGGTGAAAACATAAAGCTTTTCCTGGATTCACACTACATTCACACACCAAGCAGTTCTGTTGTGCTGCTTCCCAAGGTACTTGTCACCTAAGCCACAACAACCAACCCCACTGCAAATACCAATTAAAATGTCTTGGGCTCACAATAGGACAGGCTGGAAGCATCTGAAGTCAGCTACCACAACCCAGCTGAAGAGTACTTTAAGTCACATGAATGCAGGCTTTTTTTTTTTTTAAGATGAGGGGTAGTAGCCTCAAATGAATTCAGACATGCCTAAACAATGCAATCCTTACTAAACTAGTCTAAGTTAAGCTTAGCTTTCTTTAGAACATGAGCAAGTCTGCCTAAGACACCAGACAAAAAATAATGGCAGTGTTTAGCAAAACTCACCTTCAAGTCTTGTGCCACATCAAGGATACGTGACAATTTTGCTTGGTCATACTGCTCCCCTCTCATGTACCATTCTGCCATGGCATGCATGATAAGCTGACGAATTGAAGGGGACTGACCCTGAGGGGAATTAAATTAGGATTTACTTCATGATTCTAGGACCAGGATCAATTATGTGAACATTCAACAGGGTATTTCTAAAAGGTAAAACTAAAAAGTGTAACATATAAACATATTTACTTTTTAGCTTCAGAACTTGTTTCTGATTTGAGCTCTTTCTATGCAAAAGTAAACTATCCAGGAGCTACAAGTAAAGGATGTAGCTGACTGCAAATGGTAGAAACATACATGTCCACCTCTTGCCTACCACTGTCCATGACCAATTCCTCTCTCTATCATGCAAATTGATTTTAGACTACATAAAAATTTACAAACTGTTATGCCTGACATGATGCCCTGAAATGAAAATTCAGTGCTACACCTTAAAAAGGAAAACATAGCATCTAGATCTTTGCTCATACAGGGATAATATCAAAATTCAACACAAGATTTTTATGGCAGCAAGGGTTTTGTTTAAAGGAAAAGTGTCATGGAATGGCACCATGTGCCATGGCAATCATTTAGTGCCCTGATCCGAGACTTAACCTATGGAAAAATTGCCTCCTCTGCCATTTCAAGACCTCATGCAAAAAGCATTTCACGTTTATTCTACCCCTCATCCTTCAGTTTAAAGACTTCCATCAGGAAAAAATAAAACATTCATAGCATGACCTCAGAGGTCAAGCTGCTTGCCATTAACTACTCTAGATGAACATGTTTGCTAATGTAGATTCCCTCTGACCCCAGAGACTTCCTCTGCTTTGTATTTCATATGACTTCTCTTTGTGTAACTACCAGGACACACAGTGATGAAGGCCACATCAAACAAAACATAATAGAAGTACAGGATTTGCATATACAGCTACCATATCTCCACATGGAAGCTCTCCTTGAAAAAGGTCAGCAGCCAGTCCCAAGTTTTCGGAAAATACCCAGACTGAAAACTTCTAGTGCAGGTAGTTTCTTTATGTTTAGAATAGCCTTCATCTTTTTGGCAAGTACAAAGGAGATTATTTTGGTTTAAACCTTCTCACCTCTTACTGCTTCAAGTTTTCACACTTTAAATGTGTGAGATTGAGAGTTGAGGGGGTGGAATAGGTGATGCTTTTTGTTGTGAGGTTTTTGGGGGGGTTCTTTTGGGTTGTTCGGTTTTGCATTTTTTTCCTTTTTCTTAAAATAAAACTATGGTCAACTTTGTTTAAAGCTATATGTTTAAAAAGTTGAACTTAACTTGGGTCTCTGCACTTTTCCAGGAATATTTTCTCACTGAATATTATTGAAAACCAAACCATAACAATTTGCTTCAAATCAGGGAAGAGACATCCCATCACTTTGCATAAACCATGGATCATTGACCTCTTGGGTATTAAAATGACCAGTTCATAAACCAATACAAACATTGTTGTAACCGTTCAACTCATTTGACAAGCTTTCAAGTTACAGCAACAAACTACATTGAAAACACTTACCTGTCCATGCCATGCATAGTGCAAAATGATGGCTGAGTTGGGATGGTTGCCAAGGAAAATTGGCATGAGCGTGGAGATGAGTTCGTGGCGCAAGGTGTGCCAGGACGTGTTGATCTGCAGTAAGGCCAATACCAGCATATCTGGGCAATGCTTGATAGGAAAACTGAAGAGCTGCTTAACCTGTTCATACTGCCCCACTTCTGCCAATCGTAACAGAGACTCAATCAAATCCAGGCTCTTCCTAACAAAAGAGAAAAAAAACAAATAGACACCCCCCACAAAGTTACCAAGCAGCAAGTTTACAGGACCCTGGATTCAAGTATTTTATGCAACTGTAAGGACATATAAAGCAACACCCACTGCAAACAATCTGACACTGCAGCTCTTATGTACAATTAATCCTAAAAGAAAACATAAAAAAATAACTCAAGGTCTTAAGAGCTCCTAATTACATTAGGGAGGAGAGGGAACTGAAAGCTGATGTTGAAGAAATTCAGCTTCAGGTGGGTCACTTGGATAATTTAACGTGAAACATACTTCCAGAAATGGAATATACTTTTTAAAACACCTCAAAGTCCCTACTTGTGAAAGTCAGTGGATAGTCTACTTGTTTTGCCTGCTTTACAGAAAAGTGATCATTGTCAATTTACTTTTATTCCTCATCCTTCAATTCCCTATTCAGGGCGGTATAATTGAAAAAGAAGCAACCTTGTGTACCACAATAAGCTACATGAGTATATCAAAAAAGGGGTGTAAAGGTCAGCTCAGAAAGTCACAGCAGTCAGCTTTACACAGTAACTCGCCAATAGCTACAGACATTTACTAATTACATTTTAGGACTTTCATACAAGTAGAGCAAGTTTCTCTAATATCACCCTGGGAAAGAGAGATTCAAGTTTCACCTCCTCTTTCCCCTTCTTTCAGCTTGCAGGATATGCCAAAACACACCAGCAGAAACTCTCCAAACAAGCTGAAGACTCCAACAAAAGCAAGGTATTATGGAAGTACACAGGAAGTTCTGATAGTGTGAAGAGTTTCACTAATCAAACATGTCACAAATACTAACGGCTGATCTACTGGTATGTATACAGCTACAATAAATCTGGATGCATAAAGATAAAGCCACCTTTGACCAGACAAATAATCTTACTCTAACTCTATGCATGAAAAGTAGCTGAGTGCAGGTTTATTACCACGTAGCAATTTCTCGATTGTCATCCTCCGGTGGTGCTTTCAGGATGTCTGTGGCAACAGCATGGCAAGGATAGTCAGCAAAACAGAAGATGTCAGGGTTTATGAGGGAATGTTGGATGAATGAGAGCTGGAATAAAAAAAAAGTCAGAAGTAGTTTAAAATATTAAGATTTTCAGGTTCCTTGTGCTTTATTAAGTGCCACGTTTTGAGAATGATACAAATCAACTAAGCAGCAGGGATGAGCCAAGCTTCACTGTGTGTTTTATGCAAGACAGAACTTCACACTCCTAGAATTCGAGAATGATGGGTATAGACATGCTGAGGGCACTTGTTTGCATGCAGCTGTGGCCTCTGTGTAATCAGGTAAGCACCCCAGAGCACTGCCATGCAGCAGCAGTTCTACACTCAGCTGCACTACACATCACAACTCTGCTGGGGCCACAGCAGGGTCACAGTGCACAGCCATGTCCCACACAATGCAGTCAAGCACACACTGTATTTCTGTTACACACCTGAGGCTTGTGCCTTACAGACCAAGGTCTCAAATGAGGATTACCTAAACATTCATATCACTAATCTCCATTTCTCATTCAAGAAATTCAGGAACTTTGCAAATATTATACAGATAGAGGAAAAATGTTGGTAAACATACCTGGCCCTCCGCATGCTTCCAAGGTCTGTATATGGCATTAACTGGAAAAACATCCATGCCCAGCCCTCTCTGGATGCCAAAAACTACAATATGCAGGCCCTTGCTATCACGAATCTGAAATCCTGGATGGTCCAATTCATACGTTACTACTTTGAAGTCCAGGTTAGGGTTCTGCAACCAGACAAACAAGGGTTGTGAGCTTTGCACATTACAATCTTCAGTATTGTCTTGAAAGAACCCCTCTCCATCAGTATTGTACCCAGCTTAACATCCACCCAACTTTTAGCTGAAAGGAAGGGTTTTGTTTTAAAAAAAGATGTAGTTATATAGTTATGAGAATTCAATGCAAGTTAATGTTTTAAACTACCCTTTGAGATTGCACTTCCCCAGCACTACAGCAGCTATCTCTCCTTCTAAACATTTAATTACCAATTCTTTAAAAAAACCCAAACATACAGCTCCTCTCTCAGCATACTAACTTATTCCTTTCCCAGGCTTCTACACCCTCTGATAAAAGGCAGAAGGGTCTGATCTGCTGGCAAACAGAACTTGCTCCTCCTTTTGCAAAATGCAAACTCCAAGACCTTGTAAAGCACCCATTTTATATTCAGGAACAGTGTGAAACAATATTGATGAGGGAGCTTAGAGGGAACTGTGGCCATTATGGAACACAAATCATTCATTTCAGAGACAGGTGAGCACCAGAGACAAAGCTATTTTATGGCCCAAAGTTTAGAAAAACAAAACAAGTTACTTCTGTATACACTAGAGGGAACATACAGAAAAAATTCCCATACAAGGTAAGCAAAGGAATTGATACTCATGTTTAACTGAGTTCATTACAAAAATCGCTGTTTATAAAGGGGTGGACAAACTTTCTTATTTCTATAGTGTTATCATACCTAAGAAGCAATAAAGAAGAGTTTTGGAATGAGTAGATACAAAAATACTTTCAATTTCATCACTAATGTCTACAGTAAGAAGTTTTCCAAGACACGGTGTCTGATGCACAAAACTTTCCACTGTCAGAAATACAATGAAACAAAAATCCTCAGAGAACACATGCTGGAATACATGGGAGCAGTGTGGAATGAATCTCAAATTGCACCCAAGTTACTCATTCAAGTAGCTTCCATGCCCCAGAATTCCTCAAAATTTTCTTGTTCACGAAGGAAATAAACCCCAGCATTTAAGTAGGGTTACACTAGAGAGATTCAAAGCTATTCAGGCTGTTGGGGAGCTTAAAAAGGTTTATAATCATACTGAGATATGTCCTGCTTTATCCACATAAAAGACCAAGATGCTCACAAGACTTACCAGCTCTTTAAGAACATCAATCAAGACCTCCACATTCCAGGTATGGGCTTGGCTTCCATCACTCTTATCTTTGCCATCACTCCAAATCCCACTGCCAGGAGCCGAAATAGACTGCAAGTCAAATACACTGAATCAAACACTAGTGAAAAATAAAGCAATCTCAGCACCCACTGGCTACAGAACTCCCTGCACTAGAAAGGTATAAAGAGAAGTTCAGACTAGTAATGACATCAGTTTAACACTTTGAGAATCTTTCATTCATGGAAGGATTACAGACATTTACAGAACAATCAGAAGTACAGGTATTGAATAATTGTTAAATTCCTAGAGGGCAGCATTTAAACTCTTTTTTCTGCTGAAACATAATCCTCAGCACAACAGGCCACTCACCTGTAATGGAATACCATCTGTCAATCCTGAGTGAGTTCGAGCCATCATCCCCAACACCCGGGCAACCTGGGCAGCCGTGACTTCCCGAACACCAAACTGCACGATGATGTTGCGACATTCTTCAACACTAAGATGCAACAAATCAGAGAGATACAGGAAAGCAGGTGAGAGATCATACAGGAAAGCAGGTTTCACATTAGCACAAGACTTCAGTCAAGTTAGTCAAATGATCCAACTTAACAAAACTACAGGACAATCGAGGAGGAAAATTCAGCAATCTGTGCACTTATTTCCATGAAATACACCGTGCCACCTTTCCAGTTCAAAGCCAGCTGTACTGAAGTGACAGGGATGTCACAGAGATGTTTCACAGACTATGCTCTGTCAAAGCAGAAGCACAGCTTAGGTTTAGCACTGTCCTTGGTTAAAAGCACTTTCACTATTGACCTTTGATACAGAGCTTCAAAGACTCAAGTTTTCTGCTACCTAAAAGTGAAAAAAAGGCTTTGAGAATGCACATTTCAAAATGCTGATGTGCACTGTTCAAAGGTAAGCTGTGGATGTTTGCCCTTCAGCCTGATACAAACCATGGCATCCCCAAGCAGAGGGCACCAGCAAGAACCTCCCAGGGGACAAGAGAAAACAAAGAGCAGATGCCTGAGTTTCAACTTCAGAACTGAAGGCCTTTTTTGCAATTTTTTTTTTCCATTTTGTGAACACTTCATAACTAGGCCAGGAAGATTTATATAGTATGAGTATATAAACTGTTTTAACAGGCATATATTAGCAAAGGAAATAATTCAGTATCTTCCAACAGATAGTGTTTTTACTTCTTGGTTTTAACAGAAACTCATGTTAATACCATTGAGATTTCATCACCTCTCCAAAGTAATGAATAGTCTTTCTCTCGAAATACAGAACCATTTAATTCTACTTTATGCTTCTTATAAGAAGGCTAGCTTCATTCTGAGGGCTAAGTTTTGCAAGAGGAAAAGTTCTTCCAGCACTCTAGTGGGATTTAGCTGTCATTTATGTCTACCTAGACATTTTCATTTTCACTTACAAAAGGATGGTAGTCAAATTCTTACAAAACCTTCACAAGCAATGTGAATCCTTTCATGTGGCACTTCTTACCATGACAAAATTCTAGTGTCCACAGGCATGTAATACACATAAGAAGAAAACAAAATACAACTGGAATTCAAATAAATGAAAACATAATACTTGATAAGATTCTGCTTATTTTAGTAGTTAAAGTGTTCTTTACCTCTTACCTCAAGAAACAAGAAAGAAAACCACTACCACCCAAAATTACATGCTTGAAAGTTACATTTTTCTACAAACCTTGCACAAAAACCATAGCCAACTTCTTGCATGAAATCTGCCAGAGAACTCTCCATCATGGTTTTGGCTATCCCTCCAGAATCAGGCAGGATCCTGTCCATTAGAATGTCCCGTTTTTCAGGGTATAGAAGTGGTGCAAGCACCACAGGGCAACGCTCCTGGGGAAAATCTAAAGGCAAGAGTAACAACTGTCAAAACACCCAGCTGCATGTGAAAAACCATTCAAAATTATTCCACTGTTGTGCTAGAGCTGGCCTGCTGCTGCAGAAATTAAGAGAGCACTGATGCAGCATCCCTCCATCCCATTCTCAGTTCTCTACTGGCATTGGGATACTCCTAGAGAAGAAGAATGTAAACTAAACTAGGTTCATGCAGGATACTGCATCTCTGCAGCTGCCCAAAAGGCCAGCAGCTGAGCTGGTGTAAGTTTAGAACTAGACTGTCATTAACAGCAGTCATCCAAAAAAGGCACAGAGCAGGAAACAATACAGTAGTCCAGCAAAAGCCTCTCTTCCAACTCAGGAAATATGAGGAAACAAAGGATCTGCTACTAAGAAATATAGCAAAACTAAGCCAGGCATTTGGGCATAGAAAAAGTAAATACTCATTTTTTCCTTCCTGGAAGGCAAAGTTTAAGAGACAAGTAATGAGAGGATCAGATCTGTGATCTGTGGATGAGAGTTCTGCTCACAGTGGAGAACAGCAAAAGCACCTTTGTGGGTGGGCCTGTCCCAGACAGCACCACTGACATGTAACATCTCCATACCCTCCAGGGCCATTCAAAGAAGAGTTCCCAATACCTCAAAGCAAAGTGTCAGGAATTACACAAGCTAAGGCACTAACCTTTATTAAAATACGTATGAACTAAGAAGTTATATTTAAAAAATTAGAACAAATATTTTGCTCTTGTATAAATGGTAGCTTCCTCTAGGTCTGTGCAGAACCAAGGAGTGGGTTAAGTTCAATTATCATCTTGAGTCTAAACCCTCCCTAGTGTGATAGGTTTACAGCAAACACTGGTATTGGAAAAGAACAGACTACAATGGTAACTTTAAGGAAATGAACCAGAGTTTAAGTCAGAAGCACCTCCCTCACTGTGCTAGTGTTTCCTCATAGATCTGCATCTAATATAATAAAACAATGCTTAAAAAGCACCTGTTTGAAATGGCAGTGTATGTTCCTTACTCTCTCTAAGGGGATTTTCAACTACAGTGCACTGAGCTGCTTTAGTTGAATCCAGAAATACCATGCCATACAAGCAAACACAGATCTAAATATCCCTCAGTGTTTATTTATCAAAACTTTTCAATAGCATGAAACCACATTACTGCTCATTGAAAGCAAAACTGTACATTAAGACTCAATACCAGAAAAGTGGTACTTTTCTGTCAGTTTAGAACTATGAAAATTTACCAAGTTCTAAGTCAGCAAGCTCCCCACCACCTCAGCACTCTGCACTGACAGCAAGTCATGAAAATCCATCTCAAAGTCTGAATCTCATCCAGCTTCCTGAACAGCACCACTTACCTCTACGTAATGTTTTGAGGAAAGCGTCAATCTGCTCCTGTCCTACCCCAAAAGCTCCCTTCTGCCCAAAGAGGAGATGGGAGAGGAGAAGGTGCAGGACCTCTATTGCAATATCTTGGAAGCCACCTTCTTGATTTCCACTGACGTCCGCGTCAATGTAAGAGCGCAAAAGATCCGGGAGTTTCTGTTTGATAAACTGGGCAGCTTTGGGAAACAGAAGAGGTTAAAGTCAAAACCTGGGATTCTGTTTTAATGTGATACATTTAGCTAGGTACCATTCTCTTAATTTGGGTTTGTTTGCCACAAACTGAAACAGTTCAGATTTAAACAGAAATCTTGTACCTGAGAACTCAAATATTAATGGACAATGACAAATTAAGATTTTACAATACCCCAATTTGATTCATTATCAAGCAAGTCATTAATGAAACAGTCCTTCACCTTCATACAAGATGACTCTTATCTGTTGCCCCTCCCAACGGCACCACTAATTCCAATGTCAGGTCAGGCAGGCACCCATCTAAAAAGCACAGTGCTGAAAAAGGCTGTCCCTGCTGCAGTACTTTAGAGAACTTACCAAAACCTCGCAGATCTGAGCTGAAAGAGTTCAGTAAAGCCAGACCAAAAATTACCTACAAACAAAAATAAACATCATAGTAAGGGGACCTAATCCTTTCTAACTACCTAAATTAAAAAAAAAAAAAGTTAAAAAAAAAATTTTAAATAAGTATTCACCTACCTCTTGAACTTTACTTAATTTGATGACTTTACTCAATTGGGCAAATAAATGGGGTGAAGGCTTTAGACTCTGAAACAGGTAAGAAGAATAATATGAAAGCTGTATTGGGATTAATCTCATTTGCAATGTGTCAGACTATCTAGAGTTTATTTGCAATATTGCAACATTAGTAACTATTCTGCTGTGGGTTAACACAAAGTTTCTATGGCTAAACAGCTTTCCAACTACTTTTGGATACATCTCATCTAAAAGCTTCTTCCATATAACCCAGTATTAAACCACAATCATGGCTTTCAGATAGAAAGAAAGAGAAGCACTGATGATCTGTTTTGGTTATGGTGCCATAAACATGTCATGAAGTATCAACTTTAGGTAAAGTATTAAAATTCAGTTCACAGTCATTCTGAGTGATGACTAACTTGCTTAGTTTAACAAAAAAACGTCCCACACCAACCAGGCAAGCTCAGTTTTTGAAAATTTTACTACAGGGGAACTACAAGGGAAAACCAACTGGTTTCCTAGAGACCTATTCAGTGCAGTTTCTGACACTGAGATCCCCTTCAAGAAGCATACAAACCTTCTGATAGTGCAAGGGATTGTCAATGGCGTACGACAGCGTCGAGATAAAGTTTGGTTTTGTAATCAGCGACGCACACTCCTGGATCAGAAATTGAGTCTAAAAAGAACAAGATAACTTGAAGACTCAGTTTCGTAACAGGACAATAAAAATAAACTACTGTGCACTGACTCTCTACAGAAAAACTAAAAGATAAAGTACTTATGCAAGTGCCCAAATTCTCTCTAACATCAACTAGCTTCTTTTCTTTCAAGCTTTCTTCAGGTTTGCTTTGCTTTTAAGACTGATAAAGTGATGAAACATTCTCCATCATATGTGCAATGTTTTGCTTTCTGTAAACATCCTCACACATTGCAATAGACAACCCAAGAGTATTTGATTTATGGTTAAGAGCAAGAAAAGTCTGCAGCAAAATTGCTTAAGGATGAAAACATTCCTGCCCATAGACACAGTCAGCACCAGAAATGCCAGTTAATGGATTCAGACAAACTCTTAAAATACACAGAAAGGCTTTCAAACTAGAGCACTGCATGTGGTAAAAGGAGCATTCGTACTGATGCAACCTGTTTTTTTCCAGATCAAGAGATTGTAAGTCAGGTATCAACAATTATCTTCCGATTTGAGGACTGACAAAAAGCGCTTGCAGTTGAAAGGCCATATAACCAGAAAAGAAGTTTGTTTAAAGCTACTGCTTCTAACCTGCCTTTGTGCTTGACCTGGATGAAATCCCACTGCAGATTTTTAACGATCAAAACTAATAAACAGATGAGTTAGTGCAAACTGTACCTGATGAAAATCTTTGCCACTGCTTTTACCATCGCCACTGAAATCCACGTGCGAGAATAGACAGCGTAGTAAATGCCTGTCTGCCTCGGGACCGTGCCTATTCACAATCTGGAAAAAAGCATCAAAAAAACAGCTTGGTAGCAAACAGTCATTACAGAGCGTGATCTGAGTCTAGTACCATGGATACAGCAGTAAAGCTAGCAGTTAAATCATCTACAATTTCAACAAAGCTACTAAAAATGTTCCTTTTAATCAGTAACCTAGAAACCACATCATTAACCCTATTTGCAATAAGTATAAACAAAATCTAGACACAAGTCACTGACACAGAAGCCATGCATTTCAGGGGTGGTATTCTCATAAAGCTAAGTAAAAAGGGATTTTCATGTCACCCAGAGGACTCTGCCACCAAAGCAGCTCAGAATCCACACAGTCCATGGCCTCACTTTTCCCCATTTTTCCTCCCACAGCTGCAGTGCCTAACTGCAAGAACAAAGCCTTGGGACAGCACCTGGGTGATCTGCATTTGCTGACTTACAACACCTATCACTCATTACTAAATCTTAACAATATTACATTTTTGTTTGCATCCTCTACCATTTATCTTAAGTTTAACTCTTGACTACAGGCCAGCTCATCAGCTTGTTGTCTGAAATAGCTCCAGACTGTCTCAGAACTTATGTCTTTCTTTACACCCCAACCAAGTAGACAGCATTACTTGTTTTTAATAAAATCCATATTGTCAAAAATGTGAAGCCAATCAACAGCAGCTTGCCTCTTTGGCCAAACAGTAGCAGCTAATAACAAATCCAACCTTCATTTACTGGTAACATTTTTCCCTCTGTTTCTCACTTTCTAGCTGCAGGACACACAAATGTTCCAGCACAAACCTGCAGCTCTGCCTCTGGTCTGACTGCCCCTACCAAACCCACTGCTTCACCCGCCATCAATGTCCTTGTTTGCCAGTAGTTTCTTTGTGCAAAGAGACAAACAGGGCTGCTTTAAGCTCTGTCTGCTGGGCACTGATGTTTGATTGTTTTCATCTCGATTTTTCTACTGTTATGTGACACTATGCTTCCCTTCCCCTCAGAGCCTGCTGATTCCAGTGGCTGCCAAGTTTTGCTCTGCTGGAAAGAAACTTCCAAGTGAAATCTAGCCCTGCTTCTTGACCAGAGTCTATAATATATATATGCCTGTGGTATGTCAGTCCAGAGTAAACAGCCCAGCTGTGGTGACAGCTGGGCCTTCGAAGGCAGCCATACCTCATGATCAGGAAGACACTCAGTTTGGGCAAAAGGCAGCACACTTGAATTGACAGCAAATTCTACTACCTAGCTCAGGCTGCAGAAAACAGGCAGTTTGTTTAGGCAATCTCAATCAAATACAAAGATTTGGATGTGGTAACAAGACTGACATAAAGCTGGATCAATTTCCTAAGGAGCTGCCTGGTGCTGTGACCAAGATGAATTCACCAAAGTAAACAGATGCCAAAGAAAAGTGTACAAACTAAAGCCATCCACATAACTTGCCTACATCAGAAGTAGATTGCTTCTTTGCACTGTGGTATCTTCCAAAGGACAATAATTTGAAAATTTAACATACAGGAAAGAAGGGAAGGCTAAAAGTGCAGTGTATCATATTTCAACTCTAACTACATTCACAAAAAAGCTCTTCCAGGAAACAGGGAACGAGAATTGCCAGTTTTCCTGAAGAAAGAGCTGAAAAAACCCTTTGTATTGGCAGCCTTGATATACATTTACATCCAATAATATTCAATAATAAAATCAGATCAAAAATACTATTTTTTTACTGCAGGGGTGACCAAGCACTGACAGGGGCTGCCCAGAAAAGTTGTGGAGCTGCCCAGACTGACTCCTGCCCAGACAGACTCCTGGATAACCCACTCTAAGTGACTGTTTGAGCAGGAGGTCTGACCAAATGACCTCCACAGGTCCCTTCCAACCTCAACCAGTCTGTGATTTAGGATAAAACTTGAGCCACATGTATTTGGATTTATCAGGTAACATGTTTGGGCAAATACAGGATTAGCCAAAAAATAATTCTGTTCTTCTAGATTCAAAAAGTCTTGCTTTCCTAGATAAACTCACCCACAAAGCCCTTTCCCCTCTCCAACCAGGTAGGCTTTCCTTACCATTTTAGGAGAAGGAGACCACAAAAGCTCACTTCAGAGGAAGCCATGGTTTAGAATTTGTGCAATAAATGCATAAGATATTTTTGAGTTTTTTAAACACATTCTATTTCTTTAAGCATTTGCTATATTAAATGATTCCTGATAGCACATTTAAATCGAAATTAGTTCCTCAAGCTTTGTCAATGTTACACCCGAGTGATGTATCTAAATAAAAAGTGTCATTTTGGTGGGCTGAGACAAGAACAAGTATCAATTTCCACAACTCTACATGCTCAGATGGAAACGGTAAAATTGAGTGAATCATGCCAAAAATTTACCCCAAGCAGTGTACCATGAGACAGTTACAGCAAATATATTCTCTTAAACTAAAGAAATACTGTATCAGCAACCACAAAAGTAAAGCAATACTGGGAAAATGAAATTTAAAAAAAAAGGGATTAAGATTTTAAGAACTTAATCTTGAAATTCTAGATCTGCTTTATAACCATACACAATCCAGCTATTTCCACAGACCAGGCCCCAGTCTTTCACCCCTCTCACCACACTGAGGCTAAGAGGCCTGGCTGAAGGATAAGGAACAATCTGTCCCTGTTTTAGAGAGTTATGCTCCAAGTGAACAGCAGATCAACCATATCTTCTCCCAAATCAAGTCATGCTTCAGTCATACCTTGCTGCAAAAACCATCTGTTGAAACTAACTAAAGGATAGCATGACCCCAAATGAGCCCCTGGAGTACTTAACTTGCAAAAACATGAGAAAGTTACATGACACCCATTCCATCTTAAATTTAAAGAAGCCAATATTGCTGAAATCACTCTCCCCTCACCTCAAGGTAAGCAAGGAATGCACTTTTAAAGATATCAAATGTTAGAGAAACTCACTGCTTAAGCCCTCCGGCCTTCTAATCTGATTCAAATCACTGTAGGATTGCACTGCTGCAGGAAAAAACTCAACATTAAGTGGCCCAGCTGTCTGCTGGGAACTGAACTAAACCAGTTTCTAAAACTAGCTCAGTAGCATTCACTTCCTCCTAAGTACTCCTCTGCAGATAATGCTTTTCAGTCTACCCTGCGAGTCAGCGCTATTTTTAAAAAGGTCAGTTAAAATAGATTTCTTGCCCAAATCACAGATATTTGGGTCTCAACATGCAGTTACTCAGCCTCCCTTCTGAAAACTCAGGGCCAAGACAGTCAGCTTGGCTTCATGACCAAGTCACAAGTCACTGAAGGAAGCGAGGAAGAAAAAAAACTTCCATCAAGGGAGGAGAGAGCATTCAGAGGTAAATTACAACATACTCAGGCTTTCAGTGCAACAACTCTAAACACTGAACATATACGTTTTCCTGCCCTTCCCAATCACCGTTCTATTGAATGCCCAAAAGTGGAAAGATTTAACCTGGAGAAGTTAGGAAAGCTTTTCATACCACCCTTCAGGAGCAGCAGTTAATCCTGATATTCAACTACAAAGTCAATACTGGTCTCAGCTCTGAGCCGTATTCCATGACTTGGCAGACAAACCAGCAGGAGTATCAGACACACCCTGCAATTCCCAACATCACAAAAAACAGCAAACAGTAACATACACAAGAGCACCACAGAGTACAAACACAAATGCCAAGAGAAGCTCCATTCTCTTTCCAAAATTTATTTTGTAGCACCGTTTTTATTTTACTTACATGCTGTATTTCCTGCTGGCTGGCTCGGTAGTTTTTCTTGGTTAAATTGTCCACCAGGTAGCTGATTTGAGACAAGGCCAGCGAGAGCGAGTCAAGATTCATTGCTGGTTGGGGCGGAAGCAGGCGGCCGAGCCCGGCGCAAAATCACCATTATTCCCCTTTAGTCACCTCAGAGACAGGTCAATTTTTTTTCCCCCAATGAGCCTGTATCTGTTTCTGTTACTTGCTTCAGCTCTTCTTTCTCAGTTGTCTTCGTCTGTTCTGAAACATGGCACCTGGAAAAGAGTGTTAAATTAGATTTAAGTTCTGTAGCAACGTCACATAACTCTGTTCACAAGGAAAATGAAGTAGCATTAGGTTTTCACAACACAAGCTCAGTTGGTTTTACACTACCTGACCACTTTCATTTCTGCATTTTGCAGTCTGAAAGAGTCAGCAAACAGCTCAGTCAGAAGAATGATTTTCAGCACCGTGAGAAAGAAGAAAATGAGATAAATAATGAATTAGATACACAGTAACAATCAGAGATCAGAATCATTCAAAGTATTGATCACAAGTTAATATAAAAAATGCACTTATACCATGTCTGCTATATTTTGCCTCAGTACACCCAGGCAGTATTGCCTCAACCCTGTACAGCAAAACAAGCAATTGTGAATGAGCAACACACAAAGAACTGCAATAAACTAACGCTAACATTTGGCTTATACTGAAACAGCTTTCCAGTGAGCTACAACAGCAGAGCTTGCCAGCTTAATAAATTTCTATGACAACACAAAACTTGGCACTTGACATCTCATCTGTTAAATTACAGATTGCCAGTGTGACAAAATTGCATCCCAAAGCAAGTCCTGCATATCCAACTGCGTGGGGAGCCTCGAATGAAGCCCCAAGCTGCTCTGAGAAGCAGCACTGTGCATTATCAGAGGTAGAATCAAGCTGGAGAGTCACTGCTTGGAAGCTCTACCTGATCAAAACACAAAGGTCACTGGGCTTTATGCCAAGAGTCTGAAGATTCCTTTTCCAGAACAAAAACTATTGCTTTGCTATCTTGGCTCCATGGTGAAAACCCACCATGGGAAGGGCTGGCTCGGGTGATGTGTGAGGGTGCAGCAGTGCAGGGAGCATTCCTGCAGCAGCACAGCTCCCAGCTCGGCATGCCAGGGCTCCTCCAACAGCACCCAACAGCAGCAGCACTCAGGGAGCTGAACAGGCTGTGCTGGGTACAAACAGAACTCATCTCCCTTTATACAAAGGTTTTCACTTGCACACACTGGAACCACACCTTATTTAACATCTGCCTACACTTCAAACATCAGGAGCAACAAATCCTATCAGAGGCAACGAAGATCATTCTGCTCTCTGAAAAAGTTTATTATATTACACAAATATATGGCTAAATTATTTGTAAAAAAAGTCAAATCAACTGACTTCCAGACTTTTCTTATGTCATAGAAAACCCTGACTACTCAATGAAGGTATGCAAGATCCCTCTTACGCAATAAAACTCACATCTCATGAAGAAAAAATTTTCAAGCAGTAAAAAGAAAGAAAGCTTTCTTCAATGACAAGACAGTTGGTCTCTGAAAGAATTTCAGGGCATGTCTAAAACTGCAGTGAGAAGAATTACACAAAACTTCCATTTCTTTTTAGTACATCTGACAAGCTAGAATTCATTACCTTTATATATAAAGGTTTAAAAGGCCACTGACTGTGGAACATCTAGAAGGCAGGACTGGCATAAAAGTTTAAGAAGATCTCTCAGTAGTACAGTACCTGATTTTTTTTTTTTAATAACCTTTAAATTCTTCTTTTGGAATAACCTAGAAAATGTCACTGGGTTTGGAAAGTGCACACCTACGAAGACAATTTTACTGGCAGGGTTTAATATACATGACCAATATAAAGCTTCTGAAAAGCATTTGTTAAAAATCAAGCAGACAGACCTCAGCACAGTACTTGCACTTTCTAAAACCAGGAAGGGGAATTCAGCCCCATCAGAGCACCAGATTATGGCAACCAGCCTGGAGAACTCACAGGCTGTTTGAACTGCCTACAAAACATAACACAAAACTTCAACCTGAACAATTTTTAAGGCAGTAATAGAATTTCAGAGTTTGCCTTTAAGGCCCCTAGGAAGTAGAAACACATTTCTCTGGGCATTTTTCCTCATACCAATACAAATAGCTCAGCAATCACATCTACTCCACCTAAAACCCAGGGGTTTTAGTACTGAAATTCTCAAGCTGGGCTCAAGCCTCCCTGCTGCCATACAAGAGAGCAGGAACAGTGACCATCACACCCTCCTATGAGTATCTATGTTGTCTCCCAAAAAAAGCAGGGAATGCTTTGATTGCAGGGAAGCAAAACAAGCTTTGCCACCTTCCAACTGCAAAATCTGGCAGTGCCACTGGACAATCCAAGCTGGAGGCAAAATGGGATTTTTCCTTTCAAGGAAGCATCTCAAGGAAGAGCCTGAGCAAACACAGAGACTCGAGGAAGGAACACAATAGCTGAGGAAACAGCTTCCTATTTACGTTCTAAACATATGGTTTGCACCGTGTGTATCCTGACACAGAGCAAGCCCCGACAGCTCCCACCGACACAACACTAACAGCACTCCAGGGGTTCAAATGATGCAACCTAACTCAGGAGAGCACAGAGGAACCAAGGGATCCTTGCCTGCAAAGCAGAACGGCACAGGTACCTCTTTGGTCATTCAGTGCAAGGATAAAATTCAATTACTACAGCACTGATTAAGGAAGCTATGAAAACTATGTGAAGCAGACTTTATTTTTAGATCTATGTATCCTTATGGGATATGAATCTCCCTACACTGGCCTCAACAATTCAGGAAGCTTTCAGTCCATAGGACAAATCTGCCAGGTTCAGACAAGTCAGGCCTCAGCTACAGGGAGTTTATAAAAAAAATTTAAGATTACCTGGCAAAGTTAGCTACTTTCAGTCACAGATCCCATGATACAGTAGCAGATTCAGATACCCAGCAAGAGACTCAGAAGCTCTTATAATATTACTATTTTATATTGTGTAAAATATTTACCAAATTCTACAGCATTACACACCCTGAACACTTCCTAAGGAAAACAACAGCCCAACAGCAAAAAAAAAATTGGCATCTATTTCAGTAGATCTCTTTTCAAGAGCGGAGTTCTGTTGGTTTAAAATGTAAATGCAATAAAATTTCAGGCAAGAATCCAAAAATCACAAAATAGAGGGCCAATATGAAACCACCCATCAGGTGTGACCTAAGACACTCCCTTACTAACCAGAAATCACTAGAGAGTAACTAAGCCATGATGCTGAAGTTGACAAACCTAAAGTCTTAGACCAACCCAGAAACACCCCTATAAAGAAAATAATTTCAAAATTACTTTAAGCTATTTTTGGATCTTTTTTTCCAGAATTTTGCAGAAGTAAGTAACTATTCCCACTGGATTTCAAGAGTTGTATGATTTCAGGGCACACATGCTGCATGTGGAGGATAAAACAGATCAAGTGACACAAACAGCAATGTGTTTCCTGATTATGTTCTAAACTCTTGTCACATAAAACATGCTAAAGGGACCACTGCTAAATCTGCTCTCCAGAACAGTGCCTTACCCTCTTTTTAAACCCACAAACAAATACAAAACAAGGAAGAGCAGCACACATCTCTGAAGGCTGACACTGGGAGTGATCCAAGGCAGAAAGGTGGTTTTGAATCATACTACACTTTATATTTCAGGATGTCTACCACTTTGAAATCGACTCAGAAAAAAACCCCAGAGGGGAAGTCACATTACCAGTAAAATAAGCTCCTGATTCAACTGACCAGTTCAAATTCAGGTGTTTGCAAACAGGAAAGACACCTGAACATTCCATACTGGAAAACTGCACCCAATTCCAGTAAACTGGAAGTCACAAAGATTATTAGACACAGTAACTTCAGTACACAGAGAGTGGCTAACTAAGGACCTATGTTGTTACTATACTCTCAGACCAGTGAAGCTGCAGTTTGGAATCGACCTCAAATACATAAGATATGCATCAAACATGACGTGGCTGCTTCAGGCATTTTCACATCTCAATCTGGACTGTTAGTGGAAAAAAAACCCCCAAGAAACTCTCACTTCTCAGTTCTCCTTCAGACAAGCACTGCAGAATAAAGTTTCTGCTGGAGGGAAGAAAAGGAGAGACTTGTTATCAAATGTTTCATGTTTTTTTACCATCCAAAATGTGTCTTAAAACAGTTAGCTGCTATTTCAAAAGTCAAAGGAAAAGTGCAGTATTCGTACATCAGGGATATTTAGGGAACAAAAGAGAAATCTGGCTAAAAAAGTGATGGCCTCAACCACGATTCTCAGTGCTAACAACTCCCAAAATGATTCAATTATGTCCAATAACAGGGACACAAAACATTACTCTCCTCTATTGCTAAGTTATGTTTCCACAGTATCTCTTCCACTTACTCAGCTGAACACCAAGAGTGGCTATTTCAGCATAAATCAAAAACCTAGGAAGGCTACACAGGATAAACACAATAAGGTGTTTCTCCAAAGATAAGACACAGGTAGGCACCAAACTGGCTGTGAGTTTGTCTTGCAGACACCAGGCCAACAGCATCAACAATTAAGTGTGAAGTTAAAAGCAAAAGGGCTGAAAGAATCAAAATAACAAATGTGGAAAGAACAGATCAGTCTACTAGCAAGTTTGTTTCCTGTTTATAAGAGTCACCCCACCTGGACTCACCCTGCCCATAATTTTAGCCAATGCCAAAGTAGTTACCTTAGAGGAATCAGTTGGGTACACTAAGAATGACTTGTCAGAGTCACACCTGTTTTGTTACCTGCTTAAAAAAAAGTTCCTGAGAACAGTTGCCATGCTTCCTTGCAACAAGTGGGATTCAGAAACAATCTGAGTACGTAATATACCAACAGACCAGTGTTGTATTCTCAGTATTATCTCACTTCGGTCATAAATACGGTGCAAACTGTTTGTGATTTGTTGAAATTAAATCGTGAGTACTCACTGGCCTTCCTATATAAAGAGTAAATGGTATTAATCCAAGTTAGAAAACTATTGTAAAGAAGCTCTTGTACCCATACACTATCTGTGCAAACATCCAACTGTTGCTATTTCTAGTTTAGAATTATACAAGTCCATTTTACTGGGCAGCGTTTTCTTAACTGGAGGACAGCACTGAGCAGGATTTCTTTCCTGTGGTCTGCAAGAAGGTTATGTCACCGAATTATTTACTACAGCTCACTTTTTCCGTATTTTCTGCGGGCAAGTCACAACAACACCGATCTCCTACAGAGGCCGCCGAGCCCGGCCGGGGCAGGCCCGGCCCGGAGTCCTCAAAGCTCCACCTGTCACCACCAGCGTTACACAAGCGAAGGGGGAGAAATGAGCACAGCTCCAGAGCTGGCGGTTTCCCCGCCACCTCGCGACGCTGCCCCCGCCGCCGGACCGGGAACACCCGCGGCTCCCGCCGCGGAGCCCGCAGAGTTCCCTCTGGCGCTCAGGGGCGGCCGCAGGACCGAGGAGTGGGGGGGGAGAGGGCCGCGGGTCCCGCCGCTGCCTCTCGCACACCGCAGAGGGCGGCCCGGCCGAGAGGGTGCCTCAGCCGGCCCCGCTGCCCCCAGCGCAAGCCAGCCTGACCCCGCTGCCTCCGGCCCCGTCCCCACCGCGACTCCCCCCGCTCCGAAGCNTTTCCCCGCCCCCGTCCTCTCGCGGGGGGGGGACGCGGGGGGAGCGGAGGGGCGGAATGCGCGCGGAGCGGCCGCGCCCCCGCGGGGGCGCCTTGGACCAATCAGAGCGCGGGGCCGCTGCGAGCTGGCCAATCAGCGCCGCGCGACCTCGGGGGAGGGCAGCCTTCCGCCCTCCGCGCGGAGCCTGAGCCGCGCGCCATTGGCCGGGAGCGGCCGAAACCCTTCCTACTCTCTCAGCCAATCAGGGCTCCGCAATCCTCCCGGCCTGCGCGTGCGCTGCCGAGGCCGGCCAATGAGCGAGGGGCGCCGCGCGGGGACGGGGCGGGAAGGGGAAGTGGCGGGGGGG
>VZTB01013180.1:337103-360560 GCA_013397245.1 Thryothorus ludovicianus
GAGTGGTGCGGTCCGCCCCGTTCCTCCCCCCCGGCGGTGGTACAACCCCAGGGACGGTTTGCTCCCCCCGCGCAGCGCCGTGGTACAGGCCCATGAATTGGTGTCCCCTCCTCCGCGCTGCATTGGTACGGCCCAGGCGCTGCTCCCCCACAGCACGGTGGCTGTGGGTCCCTCAGAGCGCCCGGCCCCGGCTCCACGGCGGGTTTGCCTTTCTAAGGAAATTCCCTCTCCATTTGCACCCTCCCGGATGGCCGGCCTCCGTCCTGAAGAGGAAGCTCCCTTCAGTTCCTTCCCGCCGGTCTCAGCCACAGCACACCCATCTGCCGACCCCGGGGTGCCACACCAGGACCGGGGCCCACAGAACCATCCCCTGGCATCCCTGGGCGCGAAGATACCCCGGAGCATGAGGGCCTGAGGAAGGCAGTGGGATTTCCAATTTCCACACTACCCATCCCAAAGCTCGTAGAGCTGGGATGGCTTTTCAGGATATCGCTTCATCCCTGTATCTCACCCGGGAGCATCTCCCACAGAAACCACCTGGTGCTGGCCAGACACACGCATCACAATGTCACTTTTATTGAGTTCCCTCCACTTTCTGCATGTACAAAATACATGTTAAAAGGCCAGTGTTTGTAAACAGGGGAGCAGTAAGGCAAACAGGAACGGCCACAGCACCTCCAGACGTGCCCTGCCCTCAGCCACAGGGACGCTGCAGGGGCACCAAGGGAGCCCAGGTGTTTCCCTGGTGACATGAGACTCTGTATCCTCCACTTCGGCCAAGGGACCTCCTCATGCAGAGCACATCTTCAGGAAAGCCACTGCCACAAGACCCACCAGGTACCAAATCTTTTCATCTTCGTTCAGGGTGGGCACTGGAAAGCATTTTGGCTTTGGCATTTGCTGAGCATCTCTGCTGGGCTCCATGGGAGGTGGCTCTGTGCTCCCCACATCCAGGATAACTGGCCAGGTTCTTTATGCCAAAAGGTCACCAAGCCCCAGCTCCTGTTCACAGGCAGGAGCCTGGCAAAGGGGCTCGGGATACAGCCAGTGCCATACAAGGGAGGGTTTGGTGGAGCCTGGTTTTGTCAAAAGATGAGGGCACAGATGCTGGAGATCCCTTGGGAGAGGCAGGAGGGATCTGTGCCTTCACAGCATCCCTCAAACATTCCTGCTGTGCTTGGGGCTTTTCTTCCTCCTTCTCCATCTGGGTCTCCCTGTCCCAAGCAGCAATGGGGACGTCCCCATTTACACGCAGTGTTAGTAAGGAAAGACCAAACATTTCCACCTGGGAAGCACCCACGTGCTTTTGCCCCTCCTGCAGCCACTGGCTGCAGCAGGAGAGAGTCACGTTGAGAAGTATAGGAGCACAAGCCATGGTTCTCCTTCCCACCACAACAGCCTATGCTGTTTCCAGAAGATGCAGGAGGTTTTGCACAAATCTGGGCTGAACCCTTGTCACAGATGCATCAACAGCTACACCTGAATTCCTCCCTCCCCAAGGGTTTTAGAAGCCAAACAAGATAAAAAGGAACTCAAAGACAGAACAAGAGAACTCAGCTGTTGAGGTTTAACATCCCCAACCAAATCTGCAGCTGGGGGAACTCCTCAACCCAGAAAAAGCAGGAATGAAAATATCATCCAGACAGAAGACAGAGGGACAGCCCAGAGCAACATCCACCATAGAGAGAGTAAATGACCAAGAGAACAATATGAACCAAATTAATACTGACTGCTTTATCCCAAAAGCATCCCTTAAAACCTGGCCCAGTCCCATTTCCTGGACATCTGGAAGAACGGGATTGTAAATCTGGAGAAGAATTTTGCTCTATTGTAGTGTCTTCAGTAGGTCGATGCAGTTCATAGCAGCTTCTCTACTGAGTGAGCAACCCCTGGCAAGGAAAACATTAACATTGCACTGGCATGTCCCTAGCCCAGGGTCATTCTGATCCTCAAAAGAAAAAAACCCAAACAGGCTGAAGGCAACCCTTTGTAACACAGAGGGGTATGTTAGAGTAGGGGCAGGAGACTGGTAGGAAACCAGAGTTCAAACCAAATATTGACACAGAATAGGACTATGGGGGTGTCTCCCTGTCTGGTAAACATGATTACTATTTCCCTTTATGCAGAACACTGCTTCTCTCTCCAAAGTTGGAGAAGGAGTTTTAGCTGTGGAGAGGAGCTCCACCAGCACAAGGGTACACAGATGAGAGCAGCATGGCTTTGCAAACCCCAACCACAACTCCTTAGTGATGTCTACCCTGAGGGGTAGAAAGAGCTTGCCCTGGATGACAGGTCCCCTTGTAGTGTTGCTCTGGCTTCACCAGGGAGCCAGGGCTGAGACAAGCCTGGCTGCCTGGTGCCTTAAAACAATGAGATACAAACCACCACAGGGCTTGTTCAGCCAAGCCCCAAGTCACAACGGTTCTCTTGGATCTTGCCAACACCCCAACATGTTTTCTTCCCAGTTCCCTTTGGTCCTAGGGGAAATCTCCATCCCCTCAGCAGCAGCAGTGCAGTCCAGCCTGGAGGAGTCAGGCTGTAAGATCCACAAAGATGGCATTGGCAGTGGTCTGTCCAAAGATGAAGGCTCCAAGGGTGACCATGAACACCCCATAGCTGACCAGGGCCCACCAGCTGTGGATGCAGGAGGACAGGGCATATTTAGAGGGGTCCTTCATCCCAATATCCACAAGGGAATGAAGGAGAGGGGAGACACATTTCAGTTACCTGATTGCCCTGGTTTCTTGAATCTCAGAGAGCTTGGCTTGAATCAGGCAGAGTCCTGAAAGGCAGGGGAGGCAAATCAGAACCAGATTAGGACTGTCCATTGAGGACTGAACAGACACGCCATAAAACAGGGAGCTGCACTCCCTGTTACAGAGCACAAGTCCAGCCAAAATAGTTGGGCTGCTGACTGGCCTCACACATTTCTGTCCTCCTCAAAGAATCTTCTGGTTCCTGTATTTCCATCCTGCCCCTCCCTCTTCAAGACACAAGGCCATGAGACCTTTGTCAGCCCCTGTGCACCCCAGGATGCCCTACCTGGGAAGACAAAGATGAAGCAGGCAGCCAAGCCCCCAATGACAGAGATGACTTTGCCAATATCAGGGATGAAGAGAGCCAGGAGGAGCGTGAGGAGGAACCAGCTGATGGTCTGAAGCAGGCGTCTCCTCCGCTCCCGAACCACGTCCTCCTCCACTGTTACCCCAGTATAGCGCAGCCAGAGACCCTCCAAGACAGCCCTGTGGGCACACACCCAGGATAGAGGGTTTTCCTTGTGCTGCTCCTCCTTCCCATACCAGCCCCATTTCTCCCAGTGCTCACCGACCACAGAAGTGCAGGATGGGGTAGGATGTCAGCACACAGAGGATGATGAAAGCCCGGGCGAGGGCAACAGGGATGTCATTGGAAGGGTAGGACATCAAGACATCCTGCTCCACACCAGCTCCAAAGGTTAGGAAGCCACAGATGCCTGCCAGGAAGGGAGCAGTCAGCAGGGGACAGGGACAAATCTCCTGAACATCAGTTTGAAGGACTAGACTTGGGTGGATTTGGCACAGGGCACATTGCAGAGGTGTTCGATGGACTCTCCTCCCTTCTCCCTGTGACCCTTCCTGACCAGAGTGCTCCTGCCCTCCTGAAGCTCACAGCCACTCCAAAGGACTGTGCCACACTCACATGGGGTCCCCTCACTTACCAGTGCCTGTGTAGACAAAGAGAGCAATCACCATGGCTGCTGTCACCACTGCCCCCCAGGTCTTCACCTCCGGCTGCTTCATGCTGTTAAAGACGGGCACGCTGCTCACATGGCACTGCCAGGACACAGAGACAGTGGGGATACATGATGGGCCGAACCACATGGGATCCTACTCATGATATTCTGTGTTTGTTGTGGTATTGTGATCCCCCCCATTTGTCACTGGAGAAGAAAAGGCAGGGGGGATAGGCTGCCCTGTATGTCCTAGCTGGGGTAAAATGGATCCATCTCCATCCAGAGGTGGTGAGATGCTAAAAAGGCTTCAGCCTCCTTGCAAAGCTGTGCAGCGAGCACACGGACAAGATTTTAACCAATCACACAAGCAGGGTTTTAGTCTGCCACCTAAGCAACCACAGGNAGAATTTTTGTAGTGTCTTCAGTAGGTTGATGCAGTTCATAGCAGCTTCTCTACTGAGTGAGCAACCCCTGGCAAGGAAAACATTAACATTGCACTGGCATGTATGCAGCCCAGGGTCATTCTGATCCTCAAAAGAAAAAAACCCAAACAGGCTGAAGGCAACCCTTTGTAACACAGAGGGGTATGTTAGAGTAGGGGCAGGAGACTGGTAGGAAACCAGAGTTCAAACCAAATATTGACACAGAATAGGACTATGGGGGTGTCTCCCTGTCTGGTAAACATGATTACTATTTCCCTTTATGCAGAACACTGCTTCTCTCTCCAAAGTTGGAGAAGGAGTTTTAGCTGTGGAGAGGAGCTCCACCAGCACAAGGGTACACAGATGAGAGCAGCATGGCTTTGCAAACCCCAACCACAACTCCTTAGTGATGTCTACCCTGAGGGGTAGAAAGAGCTTGCCCTGGATGACAGGTCCCCTTGTAGTGTTGCTCTGGCTTCACCAGGGAGCCAGGGCTGAGACAAGCCTGGCTGCCTGGTGCCTTAAAACAATGAGATACAAACCACCACAGGGCTTGTTCAGCCAAGCCCCAAGTCACAACGGTTCTCTTGGATCTTGCCAACACCCCAACATGTTTTCTTCCCAGTTCCCTTTGGTCCTAGGGGAAATCTCCATCCCCTCAGCAGCAGCAGTGCAGTCCAGCCTGGAGGAGTCAGGCTGTAAGATCCACAAAGATGGCATTGGCAGTGGTCTGTCCAAAGATGAAGGCTCCAAGGGTGACCATGAACACCCCATAGCTGACCAGGGCCCACCAGCTGTGGATGCAGGAGGACAGGGTATATTTAGAGGGGTCCTTCATCCCAATATCCACAAGGGAATGAAGGAGAGGGGAGACACATTTCAGTTACCTGATTGCCCTGGTTTCTTGAATCTCAGAGAGCTTGGCTTGAATCAGGCAGAGTCCTGAAAGGCAGGGGAGGCAAATCAGAACCAGATTAGGACTGTCCATTGAGGACTGAACAGACACGCCATAAAACAGGGAGCTGCACTCCCTGTTACAGAGCACAAGTCCAGCCAAAATAGTTGGGCTGCTGACTGGCCTCACACATTTCTGTCCTCCTCAAAGAATCTTCTGGTTCCTGTATTTCCATCCTGCCCCTCCCTCTTCAAGACACAAGGCCATGAGACCTTTGTCAGCCCCTGTGCACCCCAGGATGCCCTACCTGGGAAGACAAAGATGAAGCAGGCGGCCAAGCCCCCAATGACAGAGATGACTTTGCCAATATCAGGGATGAAAAGAGCCAGGAGGAGCGTGAGGAGGAACCAGCTGATGGTCTGAAGCAGGCGTCTCCTCCGCTCCCGAACCACGTCCTCCTCCACTGTTACCCCAGTATAGCGCAGCCAGAGACCCTCCAAGACAGCCCTGTGGGCACACACCCAGGATAGAGGGTTTTCCTTGTGCTGCTCCTCCTTCCCATACCAGCCCCATTTCTCCCAGTGCTCACCGACCACAGAAGTGCAGGATGGGGTAGGATGTCAGCACACAGAGGATGATGAAAGCCCGGGCGAGGGCAACAGGGATGTCATTGGAAGGGTAGGACATCAAGACATCCTGCTCCACACCAGCTCCAAAGGTTAGGAAGCCACAGATGCCTGCCAGGAAGGGAGCAGTCAGCAGGGGACAGGGACAAATCTCCTGAACATCAGTTTGAAGGACTAGACTTGGGTGGATTTGGCACAGGGCACATTGCAGAGGTGTTCGATGGACTCTCCTCCCTTCTCCCTGTGACCCTTCCTGACCAGAGTGCTCCTGCCCTCCTGAAGCTCACAGCCACTCCAAAGGACTGTGCCACACTCACATGGGGTCCCCTCACTTACCAGTGCCTGTGTAGACAAAGAGAGCAATCACCATGGCTGCTGTCACCACTGCCCCCCAGGTCTTCACCTCCGGCTGCTTCATGCTGTTAAAGACGGGCACGCTGCTCACATGGCACTGCCAGGACACAGAGACAGTGGGGATACATGATGGGCCGAACCACATGGGATCCTACTCATGATATTCTGTGTTTGTTGTGGTATTGTGATCCCCCCCATTTGTCACTGGAGAAGAAAAGGCAGGGGGGATAGGCTGCCCTGTATGTCCTAGCTGGGGTAAAATGGATCCATCTCCATCCAGAGGTGGTGAGATGCTAAAAAGGCTTCAGCCTCCTTGCAAAGCTGTGCAGCGAGCACACGGACAAGATTTTAACCAATCACACAAGCAGGGTTTTAGTCTGCCACCTAAGCAACCACAGGATGGAAGGGGAGTGTCAAACTTATGGCCTTACCTGGAATCCAAAGCAGATGGTGGGCATGGCATTAAAGACAGCTGTCCAGGTGGAGGGGCTGGCAGGAGAGAAACACTCATCAGGCAGAGCAGAATCCCCTGTGACCCTCATCCAGTGCCCCAGGGGAGGAAGAGCTGGGAGTTGAAGAGCTCAGTGTCTTTGCCATTACTGCATCCCCCCACCCAGGATGATGCCATTGCATGGAATTAGGTTTTCCTGGGACCCGGCACTCCCTGAAGACCAGGGCCTTTCACTGAGACAGAAACAGACAAACCTGAGTATACAAAAGTAAAAGTATCAGTAAAAACTAAGGATCTAGTTGGGCAGTGCAAAAAACGGATTTAACTTTTGCTCAGCCATAAAATTCCTGCACTGGATCCAAAAATAAATGCTGTGAGGAAAGGAATAAGGTACAATGGTTGTGCTGGCCAAGGAAATAACCAAAATACAGACACAGCCCTTGTTGCACAGCACAAGCACTGCATAGGGAATCCAGGGCCTGGATATGTAAGAGATAAAAGCCAATCAGTGCTCATCAAAACCTGTGATGGAGCCATGGGGACCTTTAAGAGGTCCTTTTCCTCCTCTTCACCACCTGCTCCTCTAAAACACACAGAGGTGCAGCCACTTGGGAGCTTCTGGTAGCAACATGCAGAGTCTCCAGGACCAGGGATAGAACTGATGAAAGATTCATCCCCAGCCTTTGCAGCTCTCGCTCCCACAGCCCTGCCTGGCTCTGCAGTGCTGTGATGGCACCAACAGCATCGGGTCTTTTTGCTCTCACCTGGTGGGGATTTCCACAGGCACCAGCTCCTTGTCGGGCCAGATGTACTTGATGATAATGACTGCTGTGACATACCATGTGCCAATCACACTGAGGGAGCTGTGAGAGGGGACAGGAGGCTGTGAGTGCTCTGCCTCCCCACTTCATGGAGGGTCTCCTCCCAGTCTCTCCATCCCCATCTTCTGCCCTGCATAGCCCAGGCTAACCCCCCCCTCCTGCCTATCATACCCATTTTTGCTCTCCCTTCCCGTGGGAATATGCCAGGAAATGTTACCCACTGTCCCCCAAGCAGATGCCAACACAATTCTGTTGCATTTGGGGGTTATTCCATGCTTCTGTGAGTGGCAAACCTATCAGACTTGAGTTCTGGGTTGGAGAAAGAGGCAAGTGTTGAAGCAGGGACACTCCTTGGTGCCCCTGGTCCAGCTCCAGCAGCTAGGTCACACCAAGATTCTTGGTGGAACAGGACTGGCCTGCAGTGTCCCTGGCCTAGGGACACTTACTGGCTCTCCTTTCTGCCAGATTGCCAACTCCAAAGATAGGAGACAATATAGTTGAAGGCAGCATTCCCTGCTTCCTCCAGCATGCAGAAGGGAGGGACACAAGCCCTGAAGTACAACACTGTGGCTGCATGATGCTCAGCCACACCTCTGCCTCCCAAATGGGGAAACTGAGGCATGGGAAGGCAGAAAGGTTGAGTGGGCAGATATGGCACAAAAACCACAGCATTTCCAGTCCCTGTCCTTTGCAACCATGCTTAGGTGGGTGCTGGCTGGCACCCAATTCCCAGCCTCAGAGGGCTCTTCCCACCCACCTGGCATATTTTTGGAAGCCAATCTCTTTGGGGATGGAGAGGGGCAGGATGAGGAGGAAGGCAGTGATGCTGATGGTGAACTTGCGGTCTGTGTACCAGCGGCTGCTCCCAACTTCTTCAGGATCTTTCACCAGAGCAGCAATGACTGTGGGGACAACCGAGACAGTCAGATTGACCCTTCCAGCTGAATGGACAACAACTGGCTATTATTTGCTCCATGGGATGCACTTACTCTTGTCCTGCTGGTCTCCAATGATAATGAGGAAGGCGATGCAGGTGCCAAAGGTGTAGACAGCGATGGCCACCTCGCACAGCACACCAGGCACCTTCCCACAGACAGCCCACACAACCTCCTGGTAGGTGCGCTCGTTGCTGGCCTGCGAGCAGTACGCCAGGATGACCAAGCCTCCGATGATGAAGATCAGCATGCACTGGGATGGGAGAGAGACAGGGAGGGAACACTGAGCCAACAATATAGCAAGGTCCCCTGAGCCACCCCAGTGAATACACTGAGCAGCTCTGGTGCACCTCACCCGAAAGAGCTTCTTCCTAGGAGTCTGGTCCTCCCCAAGCCCTTTCTGGGACACCACGTGTTCCTCCCATGCACCCTCCCAGAGGGGACTGTCCATTCCCCACTCTCACCATCTGCAGGGCGATGCCTGCAGCCACGCCGCCAGCCATGCTGAAGGCAGCAGGGAAGTTGAGCAGCCCAGCCCCGAGGGCAGCGTTGACCACAATGAAGACAGCTCCCAAAGCCGACGTGGCTCCCAGACTGTTTCCTTGGCTCTCTGAATTTTTGGGCACAGTCTCCACACTAGGGCTCTGCAGGAGCCTGGCCCTTTCGCCAGCATCGTCGCTCCACTCCCAATCCTTGTAGTCGCTGTTGATGCTCCCAGTGCCCTGAGCCATTGTCCCCCCTCAGGTGGCACACGCTGCTGTCCACGTCCCACTAGTGGTCCTGCACCAGGCTCAGCTGGGCACCTCGAGGAGGGTCCTCAGCCAGCCCTGGCTCCATCAGGCAGGAAGGGCAGCAGACAGGCTGGAATGCAGCAACACGGGAGTCAGGCACTTCCCTACTCCTACAAGGGCATGAAGAATGACACTGTTAAATGTTAGTTAAATTATATTAACAAGGGACAATCTAGGCATCAGGTGGGGGCACAGAGGAACTGAGTTCCCTTTGTCTTAGCTTGGGGGGTCACAGCACACACACACCAGCAGAGATATAGCAGGAGAACTCACCTCTTGTCTCTCAAATCCAAGGAGAGGACACAACTGCTGTTGGATGGGGAACTGAGCTCTGGCTGTGGGGCTGAAGAGCTGCAGCCTCACAGCAGGACTTGCCTTTCTGTGGGTGCGAGACCCAGTGTCATGGCTCACTTCCTGATTTCCAGCCCAAATTCCTGCAAGCTCTGCAAGAGCGGCTGTGCACGTGCTCCTGAGTAAAGGGCAAGGCTGGGCTCAACAGGAATGACCTGTGTGCAGCAGAAATACTGTGTCAACAGGAAAAGCAGGACTGGCCCCTTCCAGAGCACCCCCAGGTGCTCATCACTAGGAGATGATGTCTCTTTAGATTTGAAGATCTGGTATTTTCCAGCATCACAGCTCTTGGGGGTTGGAAAGTCCAAATCTCATCCAATGCCTCCAAGTTGGAGAAGATCGACCCTCACACCTGGCAAGATTTTGCAGGAACCTACATGACCACGAGAAATCTCTTTTCAAGGAAATCTGATTTTTATTCCTAGAATACATCTACAGAGACTCTTCCTGCCCAGTTCACTCCTTGCTTCTGGACTATTTAAACTCTGTGCTTGTGCTATGAATCCTCTGTAAAGATTTCTGGGGAAGGGGTGGAAGGACCGCCCTGTGCCCCGTGGATAGGAGCGTGGAGGGACAGGCCAGTGGGTCCGCGTGGGCTGAAGTTCCCACCCGAGGATGCTGCAGGGGGTCGATGCTTCTCCCATGGCCTGGGGGATGATGCTGAAGGGTGTCCTTTCCCTCCAGGCAAAGCCGCCATACTCTGGCAGCCAGAAACCCCGAGAGCAGGCGGTTCGCCGAGGGTGGACTCGCCAGACCCGCGGCCCCGCTCGGGCCCCGGCGGCGCCCCCCGCCCGGAGGAGCAAGGCCCGGAGCCGGTGACGGTCAGCCCGTGTTCACAGGGGATGCACAGACTCCTGCCCCAGCCGTTCGCTGGGCTCCCCGCGTGTGTCCCCCCTGTCCGTCTGTATCCCGACCCCACTCACCAGGCGGGCAGCGCGCTCTGCTCCGCTCCCTTCGGCCCCGGCCCAGGCTGAGCTCGGCGGCGGCGGCGGCGCGGCGGCGGCTCCGCCCTGCCCGCTGCACGCCGGGGGTTGTAGTCCAGCCCTGGAGCGGGGGAACATCCCCCTTCGGGTAGCCCTTCCCAGAGGGGACCCGCGGCAAGAAGAAAGCGAGAGACGGGGCTGTGCTCCAGGGTGCTTTTATTGTACAGAGAACGGGCAGGAGAACGGCCCCGCGCGGGTAACACGGAAGGAGGCGGCAGCTCCAGGGCCACGCAGAACCGGGGACCACAGCACAGGAACCCACAGCGCCGTGGGGCAGCACCTATGGCGTGTGCAGCATGGAAAGCGGTTTATTGCACAAAGGACAGCAAGCAGCGGCTGTGGGAATCGGGCCAGTAAACAAACGCCGTGGGAGCGGAAACCTTCTGTCAGGGAGCGGCGGGAGGATCCAGCCTTGCAGCAAATGCGGCAACAACGTGCACCAGAGCGGGACAGGCGCACCAGACCGGACCTGTCCCAGCTCCAACAGGCACACAGCTGCCCTGGGCAGGAATGGGAAATGAGAACTGCCCTGCTAAACACTGTTATGGCTGCAGAGGGAAGAGGTGCCAGTGGATGGAGACAACTCAGAGACTCAAGAGGTAACGCCTCCAGCTCCGCCTAGGGAGGCTCCGCTCCATCACCAAAGATGGCCCCGTGTCTCAAGGCAGACAGCTTTTGAGAATTTGTCCTCTAGCCAGCAATACCTACGTTCAACGCCGTAGGCTTCAATTTCAGTTCTGTGACACCAGCTCACACCTGGACAACCTCAGTTCACACACACTGTGCTCCTGGGGCCAATTGGTGGGAACTGCCCTTTTCTACATGGGATTCTCAGATGAAGATTTCACTGGTCATATAAGATCCCCTGTGCTAGCATGGCCCTGAGAGGGAATGTTTGGTGCATGGAAGGGACAAGATCCAGCTGCACAATGACAGAATTAAGTCCCCAGCTCACCATAGCCATGCACCAGTTTATTTGGATTAAAAACCAGAGTCCAGCAAGTCACAGGACCTCAGGGATGGTTTAGAAGGGCAGAATAGTTTTTGAGTCATCAGCTCTCAAGATTTCTCTTAAGATCTGTTTTCTGGTGTCACCAGAAATGTGGCTGAACAGAGCAGAGAGGGATGTCCCACACCTCCATGTGAGTGGAACACTGCAGTGCCAGCCTCTTGGCTTACAGCTTTGGGACATAGACAAAGACTGCAGGGAGGGCTGCTGGAGGTACAGGGCTGGACTGCTGGGCTTAGGACAGGAATGGGACAAGGCAGAGACCACCAGAGAGCAGTTTTCAGAGGAGATTCTTATTGGGGAAGGGTAAGGGAGGTGAGAAATTGTTTCACCTCTGGGTATGAAAGTGAGACAGGTTTAAAAGAGGGACACTGGTCTGCCCCACGCACTGATGCCACTGTGAATTACACCTGAAAGAAGAGAGTCCAAGATGGAAAGAAAGAAGCCAACAACAGAGCAGAGTTTGGTAGTGTGAAGTCCTCAGAGCTGGTTGTCAGAGGACAGCTTTGGTGCTGCCCAGCCCCAGGCTGGGATGACTGAGGAGGATGGAGCCTGCTGGCAGCAGGGACTGGCTGAGGAGTTTGGAAGAGCACACCAGAGCAGCCCTCCAACTCAGCCCACCCAGCTCCCTGCTGCTTGGGCCAGAGCCTCACAAAGCCTTCTCATGGAGAAATGTGTGCGGAGAAGCCTTTGGTGCCTACACTGGTAGGATGGCATTACTAAGCATTTGCTTCCTCCAGCATAGATAGGGTGCTGGGGCTGATGGACAAAGGATGGACAGCAGGGAAGAATGGCTGTGATGAGCAGGATCCAGCAATGATGTCTCTGCTCCACAACACAGGGTGGATTTGACTAGGCTTCTACAATTCATCTACAAGATACATTCAGCAGCGGCTTCAAGTGCTGTGGTTGGATGGATTCTGCTTGTTTCTTTTCCCTCCCCATCTTCAGCTGGTGGGGAAGGGAAAGCCACCAGCTCCAGGGCACCCCTTTGTCTTTACTTTGTGACTTGATGGATGGCATGAGCAAGGTAACCCACGTTGCCTGACGTAACTCCCGCCACAGAGATGCGTCCATCCTTTGTCATGTAGACTGAGAACTCCTTGATCAGCCGCTCCACCTGGGGTGAAAGAGCAAAGTTCAAACTGCAGGCCAACCTCTGCTGTGCCAGCAAAGTGCAAATTTACCCAGCTTGCTGAAACTCAAAGCAAACTGGCTGCCAGCAGACAGGGCATCCCACTACCTGCAGAGTACGCTGTGCACCAAGAGATGCTACCCAGGCCGAGCAGCAACATTGCAGATGTACAGCTGGAAGAGTCACCTCACTCGAGCTGACCTTTAAGGTCACTTCAGAGCAGCACCAAGTGACACTTTGACAGATACGACAGCTACATTTACTTTCAACCTCCCCAAGTACAGCAGGAAACAGAGCAAGACCGGGGTCCCCATGATGTGCCAGTGCTTAGGGCTTGGAGGAATGCCTCCTGAGGAATAAGCGCCTACAAAGGCTCATCTTGGCATCTGTAGTGAAAACCTTACTGACAAGGATCACAAAAGACACTTTGAGACCACTGAAATTGCATTTACCTGCTCAGGCTTCAGCCCTGTGAAGCAGAACATGCCGATCTGGTCAGTGATGTGCTGCCAGTTGTGGGAGGATCCCTCTTTCTTGAGGTTGGACACCAGCTGAGTCCGCATGCTGATGATCCGGTCAGCCATGCCCTTCACCTCTGTGAGCCTGAGGAGCCAGGAACCATTCAGAGCAGGGCTGGAACCAATGCTGCTCTCCCCACCCCAGCTATTGAAAATCAGCCTCTCCACCTGGAGGGGCCCCATAGGGGGATGCAGATGAGCACAAAGATGTAGCTCCAGCTAGGGGAGCTGCTTCTTTCTCCTGATACCAGAAGGTGACTTCTTTTTATTTATTCCATTGCTGCTGGACACTACTGCAGAATATAGACATTTCTCACATCTGAAAGCTATGAGTCTGTAGAATGCCTCATGGCAGCACTACTCAAACCCAGATAAAATAGTATCTACAGATAAACCAAGAGTGCATTGGTAAACGGGCCCTGCTCCAAAGCAGCACAGCTAGGAAATGTCTCTGCTGGGCCCTGGATCAGGCACAAGTGTCAGGCTGCCAAAACAACACAGCCCCCAGCGAGGCCACAGCACACTGCCAGCCTTTGTTCTGCCAGGCCAGCTGCTGGGAGGGACTCAGCACCAAGGGGCTGGGAAAACAGCACAGGCTGACGCCAGGAATCAGGCTTAGGGCATGAGGGTTACATTCCTGGGTCTTATTCCCAGGGGGCTTACAGTTCCACTTCCCCCACATGAGACACACTACATGGCTACACCACCTCAGACTTTTATGCTTCTTGGATAGGCAGATCCTGCAGCCCTCAATCCTTCGAGAGCTTTATCCCCTCCTTAACAATAGTTTCTTCGGTAACACAAGGAAAACCTGTTTGTGTCAGGTTAAACTGACACAAGCTGATGGCAGGACATAAACAGGGATTTCTCCAGAGTAAATATGGTTCTGACTGTTCCTGAAGCTAAGGGCTGCCTGTGACAGCAGCACACAGTAAGCACAGCACAGGGCTGCACAGAGACCTCAGTGTCATGAACATTACAGACTTCTTACCACTCCTTCCGCAGGTCAGGGGTGTTCAGGATCATAGAGGCAATGCGTGCTCCATTCACGGGGGGGTTGGAATACATGGGGCGGATGAGGATCTTCAGCTGTGATTCGACCCTCTTGGCTTCATCTGCATCACTGCAGATCACTGTGAAGGCACCCGCACGTTCTCCTAAGAGAAGCACAGAATATCTTAAGTTGGAAGGATCATCCAGTCCAGTTTTTGGGCCTGCGCAGCACAACCCCAAGAATCCCACGATTCCTGTGCCTGACAGCATTGTCCAAACACTCCTTAAGCTCTGTAAGGCTTAGTGCTGTGACTACTTCCCTGAGGAGCCTGTTCCAATACCCAATCATCCTTTAGGTTAAGAACCTTTTCCTAATATCCAGCCTAAATCCTTCCTGACACAGTTCTATGTCATTCCCTTGGGTCCTGTCACTGCTCACAGAGAACAGATGCTGTGCTGCCCCTTGGGAGGAAGCTGATGCCTACGATGAGCTCTACCCTCAGTCTTCTCTTCTCCAGGCTGAGCAAGCCAAGTGTCCTCAGCTCCTTGTATGGCTTCTCCTTTAGACCACTCAACATCTTTGCAGTCTCCTCTGGACAATTTCTGAAAGCTTTATAGCCTTCTTATACTGTGGCACCCAACACCACCACGCAGCTTCAGTAGATCCCTGTTCTCTAGAAGGGTTTCCACCAGCTCCCAACAGGTTATCCCTGCTCAGTACTGCAGGATGAACACAGGCACCAGGAAGCCACTGGCTGCTAAACCCTGGAGGTACTGGGATCCCACCAGCAGCCTGGATGAAACTCTTTCCTCCCCACACGCCCTACTCACCGTACAGCCCCATGTTCTTAGCAAAGGACTGTGACAGGACGATGTTGACGCCCTGCTCGATGAAATACCGCACAGCCCAGGCATCCCGGTTGATGTCCCCACTGGCAAAGCCCTGGTAGGCCATGTCAAAGTACACGAGGAGGTTTCGTTTCTGCCAGCAAAGATGGAAGAGAGTGTCACAGAAGCTGAGCACCCCTCCAAGGAGCAGGGCAGCAGGCTGAGAAAAGCCTTGCAGACAGTGGTCTGTCCACCTGCAGCCATTCTCCAGAGAGAGAGCCATTCCCCTTCACTCACTCCAGGGAAAGCAGCCCAAAACCTGCACCTACACACCACACATCAAAACAGCAACTAAAGACCCTCCAGTGCACTTATGAGATGTGCAAGTCTGACCAAGAAAGCAGAAGCAGATTCTACAGTAATAAAATAGTCCACTTCAATGTCTTCTGTATTATCAGTTTCCAGGAAAATCACCTGGGAACTCTCTAGTCAGCAAGGCACTTATCTCAGATGCACTGCCTCTAAGTCAGATCTACCCTTCTGTAGGCCACAGAGATCACTTTGATATCTACCAATTCTCAGGACCCTACTACGGCCAGGTATCTCCAAGCTAAATTTCACTGGCTACAGTCTTGACGGAGCAGCAAGAAGGAGGAGAAGGTAGAACCTGTCCCTGTCTAATTCCAGCTGAAGCTTGCATGGAGACACCAGGCATGTGAGAGATCATCCAGCATTTTTAATACACCAGCACTGGGTGCTCTGCTGCAGCAATCACAGCTCTTGCTTTCAACCCTGCTGCTCTCCTTTCAGGTCTCCCTACTCCAGCTTCCTGGGAAGGTGCCAGCAGAAAGCCCAGTGCTCAGCTTGAAGCTTTCTGGGTGCATTTGGCTGGCTCCTGCCAGGAACATGACACCAATCCTGGGTTCAGGAAAGGGAATAACCTTTAGCAAAGTGAAGACCAGGTGCCAATCATGAAAGGCCAGAGATGTGGCTTTCCCAGGAATGGCACAGTACCCCTGGGACATTGCTTACCTTTACTGTAGCTGCCAACTCCTTCCATTGCTCCTGCCGAGGATCCACCCCAGTGGGGTTGTGAGCACAAGCATGTAAGAGGATGATGCTCTTCTCCGGAATTTTCTAAGGAAGATGTTACAGAGAATGAATCATCAATGATATCTGAGCACTCTCCTCAGGAGATGAGACAGCTTAGATGAGCTCTGTGATGCTTCTAGCCTTGATTTAATGCCTTCAGGCATCATAAAGTGATAGAATATTCCAAGCTGGAATGGACTCATAAGGAGTCCAACTCCTTGGCTCTCCACAGGACAATCCTGACAAACCACACTATGTGCCTGAATTGTTCAAACACTCCGTGAACCCTGGCAGACTTGGTGCCATGACCACTCCCCTCAGGACCCTGTTTTAGTGCCCAACCACCCCCTGGGTGAAAAACTTTTTCCTAATATCAAGCCTAAACCTCCCCTGACACAGCTTCATCATCACATATAGGGTAAAGATCATCACCCATTTCCCCACATGACCTCCCTCCTTCCAGGCATGGAAGGCAACTCACTGAAATGTCATCCATGGCTCCAGAGAAGTCAAGGCTGCATGTCTTGGGGTCATAGTAGCGATAAGCCTGAAGTTGCATGCCAGCATCACGGAAAATGGGAGTGTGATTGCCCCAGGATGGTTTGGGTAGATACACATCACGGCTGGCTTTGAAGAATCGTTGCTGGTCAATAGAAAGAAAGAGTGCTCTAACAGGTTCAATACATTCATGCAGTTAGAAAACCCTAAAAATTCAGGTCAAAATATATTCTTTCCTTCCACTGCTGGCCAGGCACTCACCAAAAAGTTGGCTCCAATTCGCAGAGATCCAGTCCCAGAAATACCCTGCACAGTAACATACTGCAAAGAAAGAAAAAAAAAAATCTGAATCTGAGTAGCCAAGTTGTTACAGGGAGAGCACAGTCACTATGTCAGGCCTGGCAGCAGCACACCAAAACAGGGACAAGGGGCTAGAGGGACCACAGGGGTCAGCAGCTCCAACTCCAGGGCAGGGAGTTGGGCCCCCTGGCAAGGTTAAATCCCCCTTCTTGCACAGAGCTGTTTCACCCCAGCCTTCAGAGGAAGCAGTGATCCTTGGGCCCAGCCAGCCCACAATTCAGAAGCATCAATGCCCCACCAGTTCTTCCACATTTGCTGAGCACCCACATACCAACTGCGTGTCCTCCCTGCCCCGTGTCCCGGCCTCTCCTTACCCGGCCGCTCTTGAAAGCCTCGCTGTTCTGCCCCAGAGCCAGCTCTGCAGATGCCCGGGTGAAATCTGCTAGTCCCCCGATGGGCAAGTACTCCTTATCCATCTTCTTGGATGCTATCATGGCCTCGGCCTGGAAGGGAGGACACAAGCTCAGCGAGGAAGGCATCACCGTGGAGACAATGATGGACAGCTGAAGGTCACTTCTCTTCACATTTGCTTGCTCAAAAGGGGCAAAGGTTGGTTTACAGGAATTTCTCTGCAGGGCTCATTCCAAGCAAGGGGCAGCAGTAAACATTTCAGACAAAACCCCACAGCCACCAGAGCCCTCAGTGGGTGACAGTGTTGGTACAGTGGAACCAAGGAAACCTGGCACCAGAAGAATGCACCACTTCCAGCCCACTACAAGTCAATGCTGCTGCACAAGGACACGCTTTTTTGCCCGAGCAGGAATTGTCCTGCAGGAAAGCAAGACTGGAGCATTACTGAGAGGCAGATAATATCTCTACATAGGAGATATCCCCAAACCGGGAAGGAAGCAAACCTTTTGCAGGGCCTTGTCATATTGGGAGTGGCACAGACGCTGGCAGCATTCACAAACCACCAGGAAACTGTCCCTGTGCTACCATCCAGGCTCCCTGGCTGTGACCAAGCTGCACAGAGAGAGGGAGGGCAAGGGATGGCTTTAAAACCCATACTGATGAGACTCATGGAAAAGGGACTCTCCCTGTCAGTACAGCCAATCAATGCATGTGTCAGCTGCCAGCTATTTAACAGCCTATTTCTACCCTACAGCCCTAAAAGACCCCATAATCCCTTCAAGGGCAATGTCCACACCCAGCTCCCCGGGCTGGAGTTTTAGACTGGCTTATGGAGAAACTGGTAACATCGGCTCAGCAGAATTTCCAAGACTAATCCACTAAGGAGCCAATGTCAGCTCCTTCCTCCCTTAGGGTTATGTGCCCTAAAGAACATTTGCCTATTCAAGAAACACTTTGAATTAGTCCTGGTAAGGGAGACAGCCAAGGATACTGTCCTGCTCTGTAAGAGACAAAGCTTATTTTAAGGACCAATAGACAAAATTTGCTTAGTGATTATCCCACTCCCTGGCTCCTTCAGGGTACCTAGCACCTGGATCTGGCCCAGCCCAGCAGGCAGCACCCGGCTCACCTTGCGAACACAGTTCAGGACATATGGCTTTCCATTGTCATCCCGATATGCCCCCACACCCAGGTTCATCTTCTTGGAGTTGGTGTCACGCTTGTAAGCTTCTGTCACCCCCAGGATGGGGTCGGGGGGACCCATCTCCACATGGGACCACCATGAGCTAAAGGGAGAAACAAGAAGCTAAGCATGAGGCTTAAGAACTGGGCAGAAATGTACACCAACAGAAATCCTCAAGGGAAATCTTGTCTTTAAAACCATTGACTAAGGTACAAATACTGTTCAGAGAATTATCCCAAAAAACCAAACCAAACCATTTAAATCACATTGCATATTGCAGAATGGGCAAAGAGCCTCAGTTCATTGTGGCTGAAGGTAACTGACTCTGTCTCAGTCATTAGCATGTTAAAATGCTCCTGTTTGTCTTATGTGTTAACACAACAAGAGCCCAGGAAACTGAAGCCTTGAACTCATACGCTCTGGACAAGTGCCCAGAGCCTGCATGTGGGATTGCACAGGTTACTCCCCTCCAGGGAACCTTGGCCAGACCCAGGCAATTGCACAAAGCATGAATATGGAGTCTCTTCCAAACTCCTGGAAAGGCTCTAGTTAATGAAAACTAATTTGTTTTTCTCCCAACATTGGCTGACAGAACAAAGGTATTTCCACTCTTTGCCTTACAAATTCTGCCTCCCCTGGTATTGCAGACAAACACTGTATTCCAGGAAATCATGGAAGACAGTTTCTTCCCCATGTGACAAGTGACAAGCTCTGATGTGAAGACCCTTCCCCTGCTGTCAAGCACAAAACCTCCCCGCATCAGGAGAAGCTTTGTGTTCCCCCAACTCGAGGATCCACCTGCCCCTGCCCTGCTGACAGCACTCCCTGAAGACGGAGAGGCTCTCTTAATGTCAAGGGCAGAGCAGTCCATGCTATAAAAAGAAACCTGTTATTTCTTTTGGCCACAGACTCTGTCCTGTCCCACGTCCAGGCTTTGCAGGCCTGCAGACAGTGCAGGAGCAGCAGTGTGGTGTTTTTTAACCTTCCTGGCAGAGGGCTGTGGCTGTCACAGCCCCCTCCTGAAGGCACTGCATGCAGCTCTGAGAGTCCTGACTCACACAGGTGCCTACCCAGGTCCCCAAGATCAGTGGGGAACAAAGGGTGCAACACAAAGTAAATTGGGTTTATCTCCTGGAGAACAGAATTCAAGCCTTGATTGCTGAAGGAGAAACACACAGAGAGACATATCAGCTTTACTAAGCTTTGCAGCCCAGGAAAGGCTACCTTATCTGATAATAAGATCCTTTCCCAACTTGGGAATGCTGTTCTGGGGCTGGTCCCTGCCCCAGGCAGCCTGGAGCCAGCCCAGGGCCAGCCTGGGCTCCTGCTGAGTCTGTAGTGCAGGCTCTGTAGGCAGATACAGAGGTCTGTGGGTAGTGGGGCCAGGTGGGTTAAGAAAGCTCTGACTGATCAGCAGAACTCATAAAATCACCTTTCCTCTCCACTCAGGCCCTGTTTTAGATCCATTTCAGCCAAATTTACTCACTACAGAAAAATTTTGCACTCTCCCATGTACGTAGATTGCATCTGATGGAGCCCCAAACATTGTTTGCCCTCTTCAGACTAACTGCTCTTCCCATCTGTACACTATTTCCAAATTTAAAAAAAAAGCCTGTTTCTCCTTTTGACAGGCTTTGAGGGAGAGGTACAGCTACCTCAGGTAGTTTAAAAATGGAAGATGTGCTTAATGTTTTTTAGACCACTAACCAGTCTTAATTACCTCTTAGGGATAGGATCAGCTTGGAAAGGAGGATGAGTCAGTCAACACACACCCTCCAGAGAGGGACAGGGGCTGCTGCTGTGTGGAGGGAGTGACCTGGGGAACCAACCTGAGCAGGACACGTCAAGGGGATTGTCAGGGCAAACTCCTGCTGCATGTCCAGTTGGCTTTGGACAAACCCCTTCCTACGTGTTCCTGGCAATGGAGAGGCAGGGAAAGAGACAAACAATGTGCAGTAGTGTGGCTCTCTTCAGTTTACCTGGTTTAGGACTATTTTGGTAGCACAGGCTGCAGGAGCCTGGCCATCTATTCACTTTGGAGATGGTGACAGCACCTTCTTTCTGCTGGGCTTTTCCCCAAGCAGCTTACAGTGTTTGGGGTATTTAGGTCCCGATCCTGCTAAGGCTTAGGCAGGTCACAGAGCTCTAACACACTGCAACTAATGCTGATCCTGTGGGCATTTAGCTAAGCTGCAGCACTCCAGAGAGTTAAGTACTTTTGTTCTGAGCCGGTTTTTGTGGTGGCTTAAGGCACCGAAGGGTAGGTTTAGAACTTATTTTCCCATTCTCAGCATGAAGGTTTCCAGGTAAAATAAGACTTCTCTGGTGTTTCCAGGGAGGTGAGCTTGCAGGGAGACAGGACAGAAAAGCCTAGGCTGAGTTGTCCAAACGTATCAGGAGACCAAAGAGATCACAGAGGCAAAGCTTTCCCAAATGTGTTTGGGAAAAAGAGACCTACTCAGGGTCCAAGGCCACAAACCCTAACACACTGCTATCCCCCATTATTGTTGCTGTCCCTGCACTGCCTTGTATTTTATTTTGAGCAATTAAAAGAACATTGGGCTTGAATAAAGGTCAAAGCTATAAACTGCACATCTCAGCCAGGCCAGAGGTATTCAGTGAGGAACCAGAGGTAAACTTAAGCTGGGGTTGACCTACCCGAGGGATACTCAATGTAAGCCAAAGGAAGCACATTCGCCAGCTACAGGACTTCAGCACAGAAGGCCCAGTCAGAGTTTAGATGCTCATCAGAGCTGGTATCCAAACAGCCTCTGCACACTTCAGCCATGCTGGCCTTATGAGCTGGTTTAATGCACAGCTGCAAGTGCAGTGGGACAGAGAGAGTGGGAAAATGCACCAGGAATTGCATAAATTTGCAACACCTTTCAAAAATATATGTGGAACCTATGCCTCAAGTGCACAGACCTAATAAGTGCTTAAGGACTCAAGCCAAGCCTGGAGAGCAAGCATTTACAAGCCCAGTGAAGGTTTTCATCATGGAGGGGCCAGCCCACGTTCCCTGAGGTACAGCCACATAAAGACATCGGATTTCAGAAGCTTTGCCAAAGCCCCCACAGCAGTTCTGCAAGCCAAGCAGAGCGAGGGGGCAAAGGCTGTCAGGCTGTCCTAAACCACATCTAATGCAAATATTTACACAAGAACAATGCCCACAGGCTGCTGGCTACTACAGGGCCTTTCAAGCCTACAAATGCCTTGCCCCAGTAAGCTTTCCACCAAGAAAAGTATTTAAATAGCTGTCTTGTGATACATCAGAGCAGCAGACTGAGTTATCACCCTAATTAGCATTTGTGTGTCAAGGGAGCCGCTTTAACCATTTCCTATCTCTTTATCTCTGCTCTGCCTTCAGAAAAAGCATTCTTAGCACAGAGTAATGCAACAGCTGGAGCACCACATTATATTGCTGAAGATAAGGAAACAGAAACTGCTAATCAGTGCTTGGCTTCCCTTGTTGCATAATAAGCCACTATTCCTGAACAGGAAAAAGGGAGCTGGTCACAGAGGCTCCTTAGAAAATTTAACAGCCTCTCTTGGGTGACCTCAGTGCCATTTGGTAATTTATAGTTTGGTGTATAACAAGCTCGAGGAAATCAAAGCTTATACCAACAGGCTCCACACCTCTCACAGGCCTGCTACAGTGCACGGGCACAAAACACAAGTTCTAGACAGCTGCTCTTCTGTCCCTGCCGAGAAGAGCCAGAAGCTGGCTTAGAAGCAGTAGTGACTGCTGGAAAGGGGATTTAAAAAAATCCACCGCTTTCCTGGAAACGGTTTCTTATAGACTTCCCCACTAGTGAGGGCCAGGAGTCAAAGGGTTCTGGAGAGCAGCAAGGCCTCGTCCAGATCCCTCTGCACACTCTGCTTCTTGGCCATCTGCTCTCAGTGATGTTCCCAGCCCCGTGGCTCCTGGTTAACTGTACTCTGTGGAAACTGTTCTGGGCTTTTCACACGGCTCCAGCAGCACCCTGCATCCTTCTATCCAAACCTCTGCTGACCAGACACAGCAGAATCCAGTGCTGCCAGTGCAGGATTGGTCCTCACAGAAACACAATTACTCCCACTCTGCTCCTGCCAGTTGTCCCTGAGGGCACAACCAGCACCACTGATTGTGGGGTCACTGCAGACTGCGGAACCGTGCATGACCCCCAGACTCACTGCACAGTGCAGAGGTCCCTTTGGTCCCACCACACAGGGCAGCCAGACAGCACCACCTCAGCCCCATTTCACAGCATGTGGAATCCCGGAATGCTTTGGGTTGGAAAAGACCTGAAAGATCACCATGTCCAAACCCCTGCCACAGTCAGGGACACCTTCCACTAGACCAGGATGCTCCAAGCCCTGTCCAGTCTGGCCTTGGACACTTCCAGAGATGCAGTAGGCACAATTTCTCTGAAAAACCTTTGCCAGGGCCTCACCACCCCCATAGGGAAAAATCTGTTCCTAATATCTAATCTAACCCTGCCCTGTGTCAATTTAAATCCATTCCTCCTTGTCTTGGCACTCCATACCCTTGCCAAAAGTCCCTTTCCAGCTCTCTTGTAGCCCTGTTAGATACTGGAAGGCCACAACTAGGTCACCCCGAAGCCCTCTCTCTTCTAGGTTGAATAACCCCAGCTCTTTCACTCAGTTTTTCCCCATAGAAACGGTGCTCCATTCCTCCAATCATCTTTGTGGCCTCCTCCGGACTTGCTCAAACAGGTCGATGTCCTTCCTGTGCTGAGGTCCCAAAGGTGTATGCCGTGCTGCAGGTGGGGGTCTCAGCAGGGCGGACCAGAGGAGCAGAATCCCCTCTCTTTACCCGGTGATGCAGCCCAGGACTCGAATGGTTTCTGCGCTGCGAGCGCACATGGCCGGGGCACGTCCAGCCTCTCAATGACCACATCATTCGTGCCCCGTAGCAGTGTACACCACTAGCAGCAGCCCGGCCCAATCACTCAAGGCACAGGGCGTCCCCAGCCCATCGTTAAGGCACAGGGTGTCCCCCCTGCCATTAAGGAACAGGCTCCCCCGGCCCCGTTCCCCGGGGCTCCCCGGTGCCTGCGCGCCCTCCACGGCGGCGCCTCAAGGGCAGGCGGGGGGCGCCGGGTTGGGCCGCAGCCAATCAGAGCGCGAGGACCCCCCTCCCCAGCCA
>VZTB01013181.1:9692-24815 GCA_013397245.1 Thryothorus ludovicianus
GGCGGCGGCAGGGACTCCCATCTCACCTCGTGTCCACCCTGCGCCGCCGGGTGAGGGCCACGGCCGCACCACCGGCTGCCGCCCCCCGCCACGGCGCCAGCCCCGCTCCCCGGTCCCTCCTGCCGCCCGCTGCAGAGCGGGGCAGCTGCCGAGGGTGGGCCTGGGGCTGCTGTGCCCTCCCCTCACCGCGGGGTCACTGGGCTGAGCCCCCGGGTGTGTCATCTCTGACCAAAGTCTGACCCTGTCGCCCCGCTCCCCGCAGCGAAGCCCCGCTGCCCCCTGGCCTCCCCGGCTGCCCATAGAAGCCACAGCTGCATCCTCGCCATGACCAACTCTGTGTATGATATCTATGACCTGAACACATCCCTGTGTGTGACCCGCAGGACACCTCCCCGGGGCTGTCGGCGCAGCCCCGGCGCCGCGCGTGTCCCTGCGCCCCTCTCACAGACCCAAGGCGAGGGGTGATGGTCCAGGACTGGAGGTAAGTTGGGAAGGGTCTGAGGGATGGTCGCCCTGAGGCTTGTAAGCACCCACGAACACACTGTCCCCCCACTCCGGGGCTGGGGGTGAGCACGGCCCCATGTCCCCCTAGGCAGCGCTAGGACGGAGGCAGGCGCTGGAGCCCGAGCCCTGGGGCTGGGGCAGGCACCTGCCGAGTGTACCAGGTGCCTGTGCGTGTGTTGTGTGTTGTGCGTGTGTGGGAGCGTGTGCAGGTGTGTGTGTGTGTGTGTGTGTGCGCACGTGTGCCTCGCTGCCTCGCACTCTGGAGCCTTCCACACTGAATGTACCGCGAGCGCGGGGCCCGTGCCAGCCCCGGCACCCTGCGGCCGAGCAGCCGGAGGGACAGGGCCCCACTCCAAGCGTCCACCTTCCCATCCAGCCCATCCTGTGCAATAAACGTCAGCAGCTGACAGAGCTACGCACGACTCCGGCTCTGCTTCTTCGCCACCGTCCCTCCCTGCCGCGCCTCCCGCTCCTCGTGCCCGGCCCAACGCTGGGCACAGCCCCAGCTCAGGCTGTGGGATGCAGCTTTGTCCTTTGAAGAGCTGCCTCCCTTGCCAGGAAAGCCACAAGGTGAAAAGCCTCTGCCAGCAGCTTTCCCCTGGCTCCAGCAGCAGCCTGGAAGAAGCTGGGTGCAGGCTGTGAGCCTGTGGTTATAGGGCACAGCCGAGAACTGGGCCAAACACAGCTCCAGTTACAAGGTGCCAACCATCTCCAGCACCAGCCCGGTGGAGAGGTCTGGGAAGCCAGAGTCCAGTGAGAATGGGAGGCTCTTGGCTGGAAAAGCTGCAGTTGGCCCCTGTGAGAGTTCAGTTCCTGCTGTAGCTGCACTGGCACAATTCCATGTTTCTGCTATAAAAGCATTTTCAGAATGTGACACCCTTGTGGGCAAGCGAAGCCCAAGCAGTCAGCAGAACAGGGCCAGGCTGGGAGGCAGCAATTCTCACCTCCCTGTGACCCTGGCAAGGTGAGGCAAAACCCCAGGCATCTCACAGGCTTCAGGCAAAGATTTCGAGGACACAGGTTCCATCTTGTATTTCAAAAAACATTTTATTTACAATATTATACACGTTGACCCCCAAATTAGTAGGTTTCCCTGCCTGAGTGAGCAGCAGCAAAACTCATCCCTGGAAATGAGAGTCAAGAGTTGCAGAGGCTGCGTGAGGACAGAGCCCAGAGCTGGAGCAGAGCACAGAGCTGCACCTGCCCTGTGGCCAAGAGCAGGGCTGGGGCTCCTGCTGTGGCCAGGTCAGCTGCCTGTCCATCCATGTCTGAGCCCTGCTGGCAGAGAGGGAAGGAGAGGGACAGCACCCCAGGACAGGCAACAGCCAGGCACAGGACAGTGCTCACAGCACTGGGGTGAAGGCTGAGGGGAGCCACCCTGGCTTCTGCCACCCCTTTGTCCCCAGTCCAGAGCTGCAGCCCTCTGCAGGGCTTGGTGTCCTCTCCCTGTGCAGGGACAGCAAACTGCAGAGCCCCTGTCCCCCACCAGCTACTCCAGAGAGTCTCAGTTTGTCCCAGCACTTTAGAGTGAGGCAGGGCTCTTGCTGGGCTGGAAGCTGCAACTCCTTCCCCATGAGATGTGGGACAGAAGAGCATTGTGAGCCAGTGCCCAGCCCAGCTGGAGCTCCAGAGGTATCCCAAGGCCCTGAGGGCTGCCAGGGCTCAGCTGAAGAAATATGTGGAATCCATCACTTGCTTGAGGTTGAATTCACCTGAGGGGAAGCAAAGGAGAGGTCAGAGGAGAGCAAGGTGGGGATGGACAGGGGGAGAGAAGTGGGTTTAGTGTACAAAGGATCCCTGCCCCTGGACTGTGCTGCCCAGGGAGTGCTGGGCCACTCCACACAGAGGTCAGGCAGAGCCAGATGGCCTGGCAGACACAGGGCTGAGGGATTAGAAGGAGTTAAACTAATTGCCTTAATCCCATTGCATGTATATCATCTAGATCCTGGCAATTACCATGCCGAGTCCCTCACTCTCATCTCCGAGCAAATGCTCATGGATGGAAACAGATGGGAGTGGAACAAGAGCAGGATGGGAAGAGCTGGGTCAGCCTGGGGGAAATCCCAGAGACTCAGCAAGGATGGCAGGCACCACTCACAGGAATGCTACAGGGGAATGTGGACATGCTGGACTGCTCTGCCCCATGGCTCTGCAGTCCAGCATGAGAGGAGAAACCTGATCCTAGGAGACAGCTCTGGCTTTTTGTCTTTTGGTGGTTTTGGGAGCCACTTCATCTCATTCCCCTTGTCTCCAAAACGCTCCTGAGCTCTGCATGTTCCTGTCCCATGCTCCTACCTGTCCTGGGGACATTTGACAGCTGCTCCATCAGTCTCTTCTGCCAATGGGCTATGGGCTCTGTGCTGGAGCTGGATGAACTAGAAGGAAGCAAATAAACACAAGTTATCTGGAACCAGGCACATCCTCTGCTCCCCTCGTGCAGCCCCTGACAACAGGACTCAGCTCTTCCAAAACAGACCATGCACCCCAGAGTGAGAGCAGGAGCCCAGCCCCAGTAGCCCAGAGCAGGTCCTAAGGCTGCCAAACCCATCCCTGGTTCTGCAGCAAGAGGGTGCAGAGTCCTTGGTTTTTACCCATCTGTTGAAGGTGATTTGGGTGTCAGGAAAGAAGGAAGGACAGCTTCCCCCCAGAGCAACCTCCAAGCAGGTGACACAACCTGTGAGCACCTGGACACAACCTCTGGGAGGTGGGAGGGGAAAACTAAGAGGTCAGGAATACCTGCAATACTTCTCCAGCATGAACTCAGACAGATCCTGCAGAATCTTCTCACTGTGCAGAGCCACGAACTGCTGCCGACAGACCTGACCCAGGGAGACAAGTGAGGTGCAGCTTGGCAGGTGTTTTCCCTCCTTCCCCCAGTGACAGGTCAGAGGTGAGGGCCAGGGGAAGCAGTATGAGAGGGAAAGGAGAGCTGCCAGATAAGGGCAAAGGGAATCAGTTTGGGGAGGTGTGAAGCAGAGGTCGACCCTCATTAGGACAGAAGCCCTTGGGAAGGACCCAGGGCAGGGCAGGGGCACAGGCTGCCAGGGCTGTGTTTAGTGCTCATTTCCACAGATTCTGTTCCACACACTCCCTGCACAGTGGGAGGAGATGGGGCACCAGGAAATCAGCTGCAACCTCCAGCAAACACTCCATGTTCACCTCACCCGGGTGAATCAATCAGCCTATGGAGCAAAGCCCAGGGGAGGCGAGGCCTGGCACAGGCCCAGAGCACAAATCAGCAAGAACTTGCTCACAAGGGAGCCAGGAGGACACTTTTACCTGGTTCATGACATCCACGGTGAGCGCGTGAGTCCAGTAGCAATCGTGGACTGAGACGAAGGTCAGGCCCCTCCTGGGAGGAGGCAAAGGTGCCATGAAGCAGGGCTGAGACCCCTCTGTATGATGGACCCACCCCACATAGAACTTTTGGCTGAGACAGGAGCAGGGACCACACGATGGAGACTCCCTGCACAGCAGCTCTTCAGAGTGAGATGGCCAATCCCAGATCTCCCTGTCCCTGTCCTGCTGCCTCCTTTCCTTCTCTGCCAGGAACCCCAAATGCCCACCCACCAGGGACTCCTCAGTCCCATGTGGTGCCTTGCCCCAGCAATATTCTCCCAGTAGAATCCTGAGCCAGGGAAGAGTCAGGTGAGAGCCCAGCTGCCCACTCCCTACCTGAGGCAGTGCAGTGCTGTGAGCATCATGTGTGTGGAGTCCAGAGAGTGGATGAAGTTGGGGGGAAAGGCATTCTTCTGCTTCACAGTGTCAGGTTTCCTGCAGGACAAAGTGGGGCACAGAGGAGCTGGGGCACTTCAGGGCCAAAGATGACAGCACTGGCACAGAGGCAGTGCCACCCCAGCCTGGGGGTGAGGGGGCTGCCCTGGAGGGTCTCAAGGCCCTGCTGCTCTGTCCAGCTTTCTGCAGCTTGGGGGGAATAACAGGAGCTCTGGCACTCCTTGACAGCTTCCCTGATAGGAAGGCCTTGTCCCCAGGGCACAGGCTGGGGTCAGCAGGGGTGCAGTGCAGGCCATGGTTTTGTACTTACTGGTTGCTGTTGAAACTTTTCACACTCAAGCGCTGCATGCCACAATTCAGCTGTGGGGAGAGAGGGGAGCAGCTGTCACCCTGCACTGCCTGGCAGCACGAGGGGCTGGGCACTGCCCCACTCTTCCAGAGAGGGGCCTGTACCTCCTGTGCCTTTCCAGGGTGTCCCAGCACCACAGCAGCTGCCACTGCCCAGTGACACCTTGCCCAGCTCCCCTCCTGAGGGTGCTGGCAGGCACCTGAACCCCCTCGCCCTCGCAGGGTGAATTGGCCCGAGTGGGGCTGCTGGAGCAGGGCTGGGGGCTGTGAGTCAGCACAGCAGCACGTGGGAGGTGACAGCAGCGAGACTGAGTCACAGGAGCCCTGAGGAGGCTCCCAGAGCTGGGAACGGCCCGTGCCCCAGCTGTCTGAGTGGGGGAGCCTCAGAGCTTCCTCACCAGCCCACCCACACACCCAGGCTCTGCAGGGAGCCAGGAGGATGTGCCTGTACACAGGGATCCTACCTGCTCTGCAGGCTCACCCACCAGTGATGCCAACCTGCCGGGCCCTAGCCTGGCTGTCTTTTCCCTGCTCCCACCATGGCACAGGGAGGGTGAGTGGGCCATGAGACCTCACACTGGACACTCACCACAGTGGACCTGGAGCGATAGTAGGGTTGGACAATGGGGAGTCCCAGGGGTGTGACCCACTCCACTGTCCGGCCCGACTGGGCAATGAGCTTGGCACTCTCTGTCAGCCAGTTCTGCAGAAGAGGGGAGGAAGAAGTTGGAGTTGGTGTGGAGCTGGAAGACCTCATCCCCTCCCAGCACAGGCCACCCTCACTCCTGCCACAGACTGTGACAGTCCAGTGCTCACTGGGGAGTTTAGCACAATCCCACAGCTCTGGACTGGGGCAGGAGGATCCTCTCTGGGCCCAGGAGCCAGGAGAACCATCTCCCCCCATGGAGCATCCCCTTGTCTATGTATGACTGGACCAGCGAAGAAAAAAAAGTGGAGATAAGGGCCAACGAGCTCCTCACCTGGATATCTCGAGTCGCTGAGAACATCTCCTTGATGCCGTTGAACACTTGCTTCACCAGATAATGAGATGCTTCCCACAAGTACTCCTGGCACAGACCAGAGGCAGAGCCATGGGTCATGCAAAGGGACAGCCAAAGACACAGAGGCAAAGTGACAGGATCAAGGGAGGGGGGATCCCCAGGAATGGTACCTCGGGGAACTCATCGATCTCCTTGAGGCGTTTCTCTATCTGCAGGCGGCCGCCGTAGCGAGTGACCCCGTACACCACGGTCATCACCGTCTGCTTCACCACCTTGCGGCTGATGAAGCCCTGCAGCACCTGGGCAATCTTCAACCCCCGCTCAGCATCCTTCTTCCGAAACTCCTCCACCTGAGGAGAGTGCCTCCGAGTCAGTTTAGGCATGAGGCAGGCTGGCTCCAGCCCCCTCCGTGGCTGGTGGCCTGTGGGACCCTCAGCTGTGCACTGCCTGGCTTGAGCTCCCATCTGAACCCCTGCAGCCCATTTTCAGCACCCTGGATAACAGAAGGCACCTGCTGGAGGGATCCAGCGTGGATATCTGTGCCTGCAGAGCCTTCCCTGCTGCCTCAGCACTGTCCCTTGGCAAGCAGGTGCTGCCAGCTGGGACAAGGACACAGCTCAACTGTGGCTCAGAACTTGGGTTCTCCTGCCTCTCAGTGATAACTGAGCAAGCCCTGCACTCCCACAAACTCTTCCTGCTCTCTGGTGTGATGCTGCCTGCAGAAAACCTGCTGAGATCCAGATGAGAGATGCATGGTCCAATGCCAGCTGAATGGGCCTCCCAGCACTCTCCCAGTGGCAAATCGTGTCTTGCCAAAGAAACCAAAAACTTTGTAGCAGGACCAAGGCTGAATCTCTACCTGCTCCCTCTAACTCAGCTCAAGGAAGAAATATCTCATAACCCATGGGCCAGCCAGCTGTGACCAAGGGATGAGGAACACACTCTGCTCTCTTCCACCTCTCCAGCCTCCTTCTCCCAGGCTTCATTCAGGACAAGTGAGGACAGCAGAAATCAGGGAGGATTTCTTACAGCCACCTCTGTGAGGACAGATCTCCATTCAGATCTCAATTGGGGACAGAATCCTTGCCTCTGCCTCGCCAGCCCTCTGCACACTCATCCCCACTCGCTCCTTGGGAGTCACCAAGATGAGGAGGCAGGTCCCAAAGGACCCCGTGTGTCCCCACTGTGCCTCACCTGCTGGGCCACTGCACTGTAGACATCCTGAGGGAGCCCACAGGGCACCAGGTTGACGGAGGCAGCGCCGCTGAGATCCCGGCCGAGTGCTGCATAGTGCTGCAGCCCATTGCAGGAGCCATCCTGCAGGAAGAGCATGAGGAGTGAGTGTGTGCACAGAGCCCTGCTCATCTGCCCCCTCCCCATGCACAGGTACCCTGGGCTCAGGTGGTCATTATTTCCCCCTGCCCTTTTCAGAGCAGTGACCAACTCCCAGCAGTCACCATTTGCCTCCTGGCCAAGTTTCCAACCTGGGTCCATCCCTAACTACAGTGACCTGTGAGATTTAAAATCAGAAACCTCACATCACCACCTCTGTGGGTTTCCAAAGACATCAGAGCTCTGTGGAAACTGAAAACCAGAAAACTGGGAAAACACTGAATACATCTGGGATGCTAAAAGCAGTCCCCAAGAACCAGCAGTCAAAACAACCCCAGCAGTGAGATCAGAGGCAGGAAAAGGCAGGCCAGGCCAAAGATCCTTCAGGAAGCCCCAGCTGGCTCTGCAGCTCCAGCCAGCTGCACTGCCAGCGGATGAAAACATCCCTCTGACAGAAACCAGCTCCCACCCAGACTTCCCAAAGCTGCATCAGAGGCACAGTGAACATCTGCCACAGCAGCTGCCCTTGCAGCCCTCCTGGAACCAAGAGTTTGGGTGAGACAGGCAGGACCTGAATGATGGTGAGATCTTGGTTCTCCCCACACAGCACAGGCAGCAATGTTTCTCACAGATGTGCTGCCGTTCCTGGCCCTCTGTGCTCAGGCTCTCCCTGGTCACAGGGAGCCACAGACACCCCAGGACTGTCAGGTTCCCCAGGCAGGGCCCCCTTCCTCCTGCACCCTCTCCCCACTCCCTGCAGTGCAGAAAAGCAGCACCAGGACCTGGTGGCTCCATTAATTGAGCACTGATGACTCAGGCTGAACGAGACTCTGGTACCCTCCAGAAGAAGTCCTTGCTGGTATTTTATTAGCTGCAACCTCCACACACCCCCAGATGCTCTCTTGATCTTTTGTTGTCATCAAAATATCAGTCCTGACTGTCTCATGCATAATCCAGACCATCACTACTGGCAGAAAAACTGCTGCCCTCCCCACTCAGTCATGGCCACTTGATCTTCCCATAAGAGAAAGGAGCAGCTACCCCTCACCCATGGCCACTGCCAGCCTCATCCCTGTGCAAACAGGTGCCCTCAGGGAGATGAGCAGCACCTGAGCAGGGACAGGGCACATGGTGGCAGAACATTGAAGGTGGGGGACAACCACCTCTGTCCCCATGCCCCTCCTCAGAGCTCCAGACCTCTCATACTGGCTCCAGCAGAGCTGCTTGGAGCAGGAGTGCAGCAAAGCCCCCAGAGCACAGCTCTGAGCACTCCAGACAGCCAGGTGCTGCCCTGCTGGGCTGACTTCCAGTCCTGATCCTGTGGCTGCAGAAGGTGAGAGTGGCCTGGCTCTCACCCTGCAGCAGCTGCCAGCGATCTCCAGCTGGGCTCTGCTCGAGCCAAGGGAAGTGAGGCAGCCCTCGGTGCACTGGCTCATGGATGGCTGCAGGCAGCAGCAAATCACCAGAGTTCTCATGCCAAGATGCCCAAAACAGCATTCCCACTCCTAAGAAAACCCAGCCACGTGGAGCAGGGATTGCAGAGCTGGAGACCTGGATCCTCCTTGCCTGGCCTGCTGAGCCTCACACGGGCTGTGAGGATCTGCCGGGCTCCTACCTGGTGAACTGGGAAATGAGAGATGTAGGCTGCTGGATCTGGGGACCTCGAGGCTTTGGCAATTTCCATGCAGCAGGCCAAGGCTTGCCAGGGCTCATCTGTGTCCATCCACCACTTCCTGCCCTGAGAATGAAAAAGCACAGGCTAGTGGGAGCCTCAAATCACAGGCAGGAGCCCCTGAGCACCTGGGATATGCTGGGCACAGCATCTCCTCCCACCATGCCTCCACTTCCCCAGTTTTTCATGTTTTCAGACAGGAACGGGTTATTTAGGAATCTCTGCATTGCTTTTTTCCCTTTTTACCTCTCAAAAGTGCATCTTTCAAAACCGATTCTGAACTCCATTTTATTCCACTTCCCAGAAGCTCCCACGTACCGTGAGCGGGTGGTCAGCTGAGTCCAGGATGTCATCCATGATTTCATTGGCATAATCCAGCCGCTCCTGCAAGGCGTTCTTCTTCTTCAGCCCCGTCAGGTTGATGAGGTGGATCTTCAGCCAGTCAAGTCCCCTGGGCCCCAGAGGCCTCCCCTCTGCAAACAGCAGGATGGCCCGGGTGACATCGTTGCCCAGGTGGTTGAAATAGGGCGGGCAGGGGTAAGTCCTGCCACGGAAATCCATGTTGTGAGGGAACCAGAACACCTTGTCCCTGACGTAGTTGGCGATGGAGAGCTTGTAGAGCGCGTCCATGCGCAGGCTGTACATCTCTGCTGTCTTCTTCTTGCACAGGAACAGCTCGTGCTTGAGGGCTTTGCTCCAGGTGGAGGAATTGCCAGGAGCAGTGGGAGGCTTGGGAGCCTCAGAGAGGGGTGGTGGGATGTCCAGCTTCTCGTCCCCTTTGTCATTGAAGATGGAGATGATAATATCCAGCACTGGCTGGTTGATTTTCCAGGCGCAGTTGCCCAGCTGGTTCAGGGCATCCAGCACGGGGTGGAGGTTCACCAGGGGACACTGCTCCAGGAGCAGCTGGTGGTGAGTGGTCTCATCCATGAAGCGCATCAGCTTGGTGTCGTTGAGGACAAAGGCACCAAAATTGGAGGAGGTCCAGGGCACAGGGGGGCACAGCATGGGCATGGCAGAGGAGTTGAAGGTCAGCGTGGTCTCTGCAGCATTTGACACAATCTGGGAGAAGATGGGATGGGGCTTTATCAGCCCGACCTGGAGAGAAGGATCAGCAGCAGAGGATTAGGGCTGGAGCGTGGAAGAGTCTGTGGTCAGCCAGCCACTCCATAAGGATCATGCCAAATAAGGCATGTGAGGCACCCACACAGAATTAAGAGTGCCTCAAAGCATCCCTGAGCAGGAATGGCAGCCAGGACAGAAAAGGGCCTTGCAAAGGTCTGATTTTGAGGAAGAGGTATCCTGCACAGCCCCACAGCCCTCAGGATGAGGCTCACCTGCCAGTTACTGTAGAAGGAGTAGACATGGTAGAGGACAGGGATAGGCTTGGACTCCAGGCGATGATTGAGGATGTTCCTGGGCACCTTGACAGCCTTCACCAGGAGCTCCAGCATGTGCATGCCCAGGCGCATGAGGAGCACACATGGCCAGATGCAGTTCTTCAAGTTCAGGGAAGGCCCAAAGCCTGCTTCTGCCACCAGTTTCTCCCAGTATTCCCGTGGCAAGTACCGTTCAGGCTGGGAGATGGAAGGAGAAAAGGGAGTCAGCTGGAGGGGCTTTGCTGGATGGGATCTACCTGGGATGTGGCTCTGAGAAGGACCCTCCTATCTTTGTGTCCCCACGAGGTCCTCCCTGATAGAGGTGTTTGGGGAAGGAGGGCTGAGGAGGAACCCAACAAAGTCTTTCCTCTTGCAACATCCCAGTGCTGACACCCTGTCCCCATAGCATCCTGCCCTTCCTGCCTGGACTGCAGACCTACGGGTCTGCACCTGTGAGTGCTCAGCTCTGAGAATAACCAGCTCACCTGGTCCTTGAGGTGCCCAAGCCTTGCCCCCTTTATCCCCTCTTGTCTTCTCCTGCTCCACAAAGCCCAGAGCTTTCCTGCATGGGACACCTGGCTCCAAGGGCTCCTACCTGGCTGTCCTTTGCCAGCAGCTGGATGTAGTTCTCGTAGATCTCCTGCACCTTCTCCAGCTGGCCACTGCGCAGCTTCCTCTGGATGATGTACCTGTCGTAGACTTTGGAGCCCAGCTCCCTGGCCAGGACTGCCAGGGACTCACCTTGTGGAGACAGATCATTGAGCACCTGGGAAAGGGGAAGGCAAAGAGGGTCTTAGGAAGGAGGAATGGAGAGACACAGCAGAGAGACAGAGCAGGAGTTAAAGCTGCTGGGCAGAGAGCACAGGAAGATGATGATTTCCATGATACTGAACAGATGGTGAGGAAAGAAAAACAATCAGGACAGAGCATGGATTTCTCTGTCTGCTCTACAGAGGAAGCAGACAGCCTGCACCTAATAATCTTGTAAAACTCTCAGGAAATTCCAATTCTGCTGGCTCAAGTGGGACACTAGTGCTCTGTGACAGCTCCATGACTGATTGTCCAGCCCCACTCCTGTGAGGGCAGGGCAGGCTCCTACCTGCAGCATGATGTCCACATACTCCTCATCTGGCAGCAGGCACAGGTAGGGGTAGAGGACACTGTACTTGGACACCCTCTTGGGCCTGGCCATGCTGCGCCTGGAATTCTGCAGGGCCTGGAGGATGGCATCGTGCCACTGGGAGCGGAGGGTGCCCAGCAGCTCACGCTGCATGGAAAAGGGAGGAAGAGAGCTGGTGAGCATGGAAAAGGGAGGAAGAGAGCTCCCTCTTTAGCTCAGGGACTCTCAGCTCTCACCCACAGGCCCCCAGACTGCTGAGCTTTACCGCTTTGATAGCCTGTGGGGTCAGGGGCTTGGCTGCCTCCACTGACTCGATGGACACGGTGTTCTTCAGCTCCATCTGCAGCTGCTGCTGGAAGCGCTCCTGCAACTCCTTCATGGAGAAATCCAGCTTGGGGTAAGACACCATCGCCTCCTGCAACGGGAGAGAGGCAAAAGTAGGAGGAAGAGAAGCCATGCTCATACTCCCAGCTTCCCTGCAAGAGGCTTGTGGTATAATTCTGGGCTGAAAGCACCCTGCTGGGACCTCTGGGTCCAGAGGTCTCTTGCAGGCAAACCCCAGAGGCTGCTCTGCTCCTGTGTTATGGCCAAGCACCTCCCCAGACAGCCCCTCCTGTGCATGGAGGTCATCTCCAGCCCCCTGCAAGCCCTCAGCCTTGCTGTTCCCTTGTAAGGCTGTTGGTAACATCATTCAGTTGATGATTATTGTGAATTATTGAGCAGAGATCAGGTTAAAAAGTCCCTCCTTTTTAGCCCTCCCCTGGGTTGTACCTAAGAACACCTGTGAACACCACTTGGCCAGCTTCAACACCTTGCTCAGCACTGTGGCTTACTCTGGAATAGAAGTCCTGGAGCAGAGAAGACTTGCAGATCTCGGGGCTGGGTGGAGGAGGCAGCTGGTAGTTGGGCTGGACAGTCCTGATGGCCTTCAACACCATCTCCTTCTCATCTTTCTCAAACAGGCACTTTTGGAATAGCTCATCCACATGGAAGCCATTCCTGTCCAGCTGTTTCAGGTATCTGAGGAGGGGCAGACAAGACAGGCTCGACCTTCCCCATGGGCCTGAGCATGTTGTACAGAAGCTGCTGGGGCAGGAGCTGCATCAGCACAGCCCGTCCCACAAGGTCATCTGCCTCAGGTTTCAGGGATCAGGTGTCCATCCCTCAGCCCACACCACTGCAGAGCTTCCTGGGCAAGGGAGGCCGAGCTCTGGCCACTGTGGGACTGAGCTGCCCACAGGCAGCCCCACAGCCTGCACTGACACAGCTCCCACACTGTCCAGCAGTCACTGCCAGCCCCCTCACAGGCAGCTGACCAAAGACATTCCCTTGAAGGCATCTAGAACTTGTCAGCAGCCAAAGGACAGAGAGGCCAGTGATACATCCCTGAGGTTCAGCACTAGCATGTCAGAAGCTTTCTCCATCCTCTGGAGAGGAGCTGGCTGTGCCTCCAGCCCCAGGCACTGCCCCCAGGCCCAGCCTGTGGCATCTTCCAGGGCTCCTTCAGATGCTCACTTTAGCACTGACACTTTCCTGTCCATAACACTCCATGAAATCTACCTGAATCTCCTGACTAAGCTCCTCTGGAGAGCCCTGCAGGAACCAGCTATGTGACGCTGAGCCCTCCAAAAAGGTCAAACCCCACACAAGTGCCATAAAAACAAACAGAGGAGCCAAGGCATTCCCACCAGGCAGCAATGGAGGGGCCAGGAGGAGAAAGATGCCTGGGATGGGTGTGGAACCAAGGAGTCCCTGACTGGAGAGGACCTCTCCCAGCCCAACTTTGGGGGGAACAGTGCCCAATCTCACCTTCTGCATCCCCTTTCCATGCACAATCTCACACAAACTTCCCAGCAGCTGGGGATGGCAGGGAGGGTGCTCCACCCACCCCAAAATCAGGCCATAACACGTGGGTCAGAGCACCCAGGTGGGCACGCAGAAGGGGCAGCTCTTCCTGACCCTGACCCACTGCATCTCCAAGCTCTCCAAGCACAGGATGTGGAGCTGCCGCCCTCAAGGCTCAGCAGCACCAGAGGCAGGCGTTACCTCAAGATGGCTTTGGGAGGAGACTGGTTCCGGCCCATGCACTCCAGGGCCACCACGTAGGAGTCCAGGTTGGGCCGGAGGCCGGTGGGCTCCAGTAAGGAAAACAATCGGTCAATGCGATTCAAGCAGCCCTGCAGGGAGGAGGGAAGGAGGCTGTGGACACTGAGAAGGCAAGGAGGCTGTGGACACTGACACCACAAAGTGACAGCTCCACGCCCCTGTACTCCTGTTTGGATTTAGTCACATCTACCCTACCCTTTCCCCACTCCCTTCTTCCTACTAAAGCCACCTCACACAGATCTGTGACCTCATGCCAGCTCAGTCCCCCCTTGCCAGAAGCGCTGCTTGAACTCTTGCTGAAGTGACAAGCACAGCTAAAACCAGCTGGAGGCTCCTCCTCACCAGCCAGCCCCGTTCCCACCCGGAGCACCCAGGGCTCGGTACCTTCTTGGCCCAGGAGCGCATGACGATGTTGTAGGCACCGATGTCCACCACGTTCCTCTTGGCTGGAGAGCTCTGGCACGTCAGGAGGTACCGCTCGGCCTCCTCCGGCTGCTGCAGGAACAGGAAGCACTCCAGGTTGGACTGGATGGTCTGCTGAAGGACCTGTTGGTTGCTCTTGTCCTTTGGCATCCTCTGAGGCCTCTTTAGCTCCGCAGCTTCCTTCACTTCCACTGCCCTGGGCTTGCTGTGGGGGCTGCCAGAGCTCTGGTTCCAGGCAGTGGCTGCTTTCATCTTTGGGCTCTTCATGGTTTTTGCTTGAGGTTTGGCTTTGGCCTCCGCCTTGACCTCCAGCTTGGCCTGGCCCTCCACAGCTAGCTGGGAGGTAGCACTGGGCATTTCCTGCTTCATCTTCAGCTGCTGGATGTGCATCTCCTTCTGCAACTTCTTGGCCCAGGTGCTGGACCGGGCCAGGCCATCACTCCTTGCCCTGGGAATGGGCTTCATCTCCTTGGGGCCAGGGGCCACAGCCTCCTGGTACTTGTCATTGTCCACTGCAGCCACTTCCACTTTGTTGACTGTCACCTGTGGCATGTCACTGCCTTGGAGCTGCTTTGCTCGAGCTTTGAGCACTAGTGGGAAACAGAGAGAGGTGATGGGAGACAAGGCTGAAGTGACAGCAGAAGGTTCTGTCCTGCCGTCACTCTGGAAGCACCAGGATCATGCTTAGAAAAGGGGTTCACAGAAGAACTTCATGTCTCCTTGTCCAGCCCCGCTCCCCAGACAGAGATACCAACCATTGTCTCTCTAAGATCCATCAGCATCCCAGGAACCCAGCCCAGCATCCCAGGAACCCAGCCCAGCATCCCAGGAACCCAGCCCAGCATCCCAGGAACCCAGCCCAACACCCCAGGAACCCACCCCAGCATCCCAGGGACCCAGAAGTGCCACTGCCAGGGAAAAAGCAACAGTTCAGGCTGGTCTGACTGCAGTCTGCTCACTGGAGTTCTCCCAACACTCACCTTCCAGCAGCTCTGTCCTCTCACAGGTGCCATTTCTGTTTGCCTTCTCCTTGGTGCTGGCAGAGGAGTAGTTCCTGAAGATTCTCCACGGAATCACTGCCAGGGAAGAACACAAAAGTGTGGGGGTCAGAGGAAGCTTCACTCCCTCAAGCACTCCCTGTCCCCCACCCTGTCCCATGGCCCCAGATGGACACAGCGTGGAGAGAGTGAGCAAGGGATATTTCTCAGCTCAGCTGCTACAGCAGCAGCATAAGAGGGCAGGAGGGACCGGGATACCCCTCACCCCCTGGAACCAGAGGTTCAGAAGGGACAGGACCCCAGGGACACCACAAACCCCAGCGCTGTGAACAGGGTGACAGCACCCTAAAACCCCCAGGGCAGGCGGGTGCTATCCCACAGCTCGGACAGTATCCAGAGCCCCCGTATCAGTCCTCTGGAGAGTAACAACCTCCCAGCACTTCCACAGCCCCAACTCTAGCCCTGGGGCGCTCACGACGCAAAAAGACCCTTCCATCTCCCATGT
>VZTB01013181.1:25423-38434 GCA_013397245.1 Thryothorus ludovicianus
GGTCGCCGCCGTGGCCATGGCCCCTCGCCCGTCGCCTGCCGCCCGTCCCCCGCCCGCCGCAATGAGGCGCGGGGGCCCCGCCGCCATCGCCGCCTGCCTCGCCGGGGCACTCGCCGTGCTAGCGGGGCCGGGGCCAGGCAGTGCCACCGGGACCGGCCGGCGTCCCCCTCGGAGCTACGGACATCTGGAGGGCGACGTGCGCTGGCGGCGGCTCTTCTCCGCCACCCGCTTCTTCCTGCGCATCGACGGCGGCGGCGGCGTGGAGGGGACGCGCTGGAGGGAGCGGTCGGGCAGTGAGTGGGGACGGGACCGGGACGGGGCCAGGGCCGGGGGAGAGCCGGGATCTGGGGCCGCCCTCCGCCCACGGCGGGCGAGAGCCCGATCCCGCCGACTGCCGGGGCTGCGGCAGAGGCGGGCGCTGCCGGGGTTGGACCGGGGCGGGGGCTGGACGGGTCGGCGACGGGACCCCTCCGTGCCCGGTTCGGAGAGAGCCCGCAGCTCTTCCCTCTGGGGAAATCTCAGCCAAAGTGGCCAGTCCTCAGGTGGCTCGAGAGTGGCGGGTCCCCGCTGTCCCCGCTGGCCGGGGAACGCCGCTCCTGGAGCAGAACCGGCGCCGGCTGCCCTCGCCCCCGTCACTGCTCTGTGGGAGCCATGAGAGGGGCACGGACACCGGCGGGCACTGCCCGGGGACCCGGCGTTGCTTTCCCAGCGGCTGGGATGTCCTAAGGGGTCTGTCGGGGGTCCTTTGTCCTATCTCATCCTGCCGGTTCACGATGCCCCCCTGCCCTGCCTTCCCCATGGACTGGGAGGATCTGATCGTTCCCCCACTTACACACTGCAGGGGAAAAGGCTGAGGAGGAGGGGGGATGTAGGAACTTTTGAGGTGATGCTGGTCCCAGAATGGGGCATCTGTCAGGTGTGGGACAGCAGAACATCCCCGTCGGAGGGGACTGTGGAGCAGCCGCTGCCTGCAGTGCAGGCTGGGACTCGACACAGAGACAGCTGTGTGGGCAGAGGGACAGAGTCCCCAAGGACGTGGCAGTCACTGTGTGACTTCAGCAAGAGTCAGGGCTGCAAGTGCCCGGGTATCAGCTGCCCATCGGGGTGCAGGGTCCCAGCCCCTGGGACAGGGATGGGGGCACCAGGCTGCCAGGACAGTAGCTGGACAAGGAGGGGGATATTGGTGGCCTTAGGAAAGGGGGATGCCTGAGATCTCCCAGGTGCCCTGACAGGGTGTTGGGGTTTGGGGCAGGAGGGCTGCAGCACCCCCAGCCCATGTCCTAGTCCAGCAGGGGCTGCCCTATCTCCTGGCCAGCACAGGACGTCTCCCCACAGCCACAGGACATGGGAGCCAAGCCCAGCCCAGGGAACCCTCCTGTGGTGTCAGAAGCTGTCAGGAGTCCCGACCAGGCACGGTGCCAGCACAAAGCACCCCAACACGTTCCCTCGATGGTGTGGCCATGGGGCCTGGCAGGCGGAGCAGCTCCGGGCTGTACATGAGGCTCACTCTGCTTATCTGTGTGCGCCTGGGCTGGGCGCGGGCTCTGCTCCACAGCCCTCGCAGAAGCTGCTGGACCAGCCCCACTGGCAGCTCTAGGGTGGCGGGGGATCTTCCAGGGACTCCCCCACCTCAAGCCCTGCATCTGCCCCAACCTCCTCGAGACCCCTCTGGGGCTGAGTGTGATACTGGGAGCACTGGGAGCTGGCTCTGACCAGGTACTGGCCAGGCACCTGCAAACAAAGGGTGGCAGAGCCGGCCAGAGCACTGGGAACAGAAGGGGGTTATTTTTAGAAAAGCACAAGTCCTTATAAATAGCAGCAGCTTCAGACAGTGATCAAGTGGGATGGATTCACAGGCATTTGCTCAGCCCTTCCCCTCCACAGCCCTCGTCAGTGGCTTCCCTGGGCCGGGTCCTGCAGATCCCGGTGGCTGCCAGGACCGGTGGCAGCACCGAAGCAGCTGGGCTGAAAATCCCTGAGGAGCCGAATGCTCAGGAGCCCTCACGTTGCTCCAGTGCTATATCCACCCTGTCCACTCCCAGCCTCCTGCAGGAAGGTGATGCCTGGGGAATGCCAGCAATGCCAGGAGATTGATGAAAGCCCTTGCCCAGGAGCTGCAAGCCCCCACGCTGTGTGTGCCACCATCAGCCAGAGCCTCTGCATGTCCTCCCACCCTGTCCAGCCGGGACAGCCCCTGCAGTGGTGCCCATAGGCAGATCCTGCTGTGGCTTCATCCTTCCTGCTGCCCTGCCCACATTGCTCTGCCTGGACACTCCTGCTCCCCTTCCGTGTGCCTGGCAGGCGGCAGGGCGGGCAGCGGCACTCGGGGCTGGCCGGCGTGAGGCAGTGCAGGAATCCAGATGATGCTCTGGGTGTTTCCCGTGCCAGAGCCGCTGGTCTGACCACATGCCTTTCCCATTAGCGGCCGAGCCGGAGCTCGGCGGTCGGGGCACACACACTCCAGCCCAGCTGTGGCTTCACAGCCCGGCTGCAGCCACCCCCTGGGCTCATCCTCATGTCCTGCAGTGCTCCTCCACCCGCCAGCCCACAGTGCTGGGCATGGGGCCGCTTGTGCCACCAGGCAATTGGGCATCTATGGATGGTACTGTCCTGGCCCATTCCTGCCCCCGCAGACCTCTGCCTGTAACAGGATGAGTGCTGTGCTGCCACCCCCACGCACACTTTGCCCCTCCAAGAGCCACGCCAGCCTCCGTGCCCTGCGTGTGCCGGGCTGGGCACTGCGGGAGGCGGGTCAGGTCCCCGGGGCACCGCGGGCAATGAGGAGAGGACACACATGAGGTTGTGCTTGGCATCGCTCCCACACAGCCCGGCTCCTGGGAAGTGGCTGGACCCTGGGGAGGAGAGGAGTAAAGATCAAACCTTCCTTGGATCAGAGGTTCCCCCTCCCACTCCAAGCTTGTGCAGCAGCCCTTGCTCCTCTGGCTGCTCTGGCTCTGCCAAAGGATCAGCAAATCCCTCCCTCTGGAGGGACACAGACCCAGCAGTGGGGCAGGGCCCCTCGGGGAGGTTGCCCGTCCCTCCCTGGCTCATGCCACGCTTCCCTGTCCCGCAGGCATCGTCGAGATCCGGTCGGTGCGTGTCGGAGTCGTGGCCATCCGGGCGGTGCACACCGGCTTCTACCTGGCCATGAACAAGCGGGGGAGGCTCTACGGGTCGGTAGGTCGGACGCTGCCTCCTGGGAGGGACTGCACCAGAGTCAGAGGCTCAGGGCAGAGTTGGAACAGGGTCCTGATTTCCCATGCCCTCACCTGCTCCCTAGCAGGGGACTGCACCCACCAAACCCTTCTGCCCCCTGGGGATCAGAGAGGAGCCAGGGCCCTGCCCTGCCCTACTCTTGGGGTCCAAGGGGCCCCAGCTGAGCATAGCCACCCCTCACCCCCTTCCCTCTCCTGCCAGAAGGAGTTCAGCCCCAACTGCAAGTTCATGGAGCGCATCGAAGAGAACGGCTACAACACCTACGCGTCGCTGCACTGGCGGCACCGCGGCCGCCCCATGTTCCTCTCGCTCAATAGCAAGGGCAGGCCACAGCGAGGGGGCAGGACACGCCGGCAGCACCTCTCCACACACTTCCTCCCCATGCTCGTCAGCTGAACATCGTGGGCAGATTGGGACGGTCCTGTAGGATAAAAAAAACCAAACAACAAAATGTTATTTTATTTATGTACATATCTATTTTTTGCTATTTATTGGTTTGTTTTTAATGCACGGCAGAGGATGGATGTGGAAGGCGGGTGCTCCAGGCTCAGCCGCCCGGGGCTGTGGGTCTCCCACTGCTCTCCTGGTGCAGAGCTGGTGTGGGGCAGCTGGGGAGTGAGACCAGATCAGGGGCCAGGATCTGCTAACAGCACCCCTGCAGGGATGGGATGTACCAGCAGGTTGTCTGTGTCCGAGCTCCCGTGGCAATTAAAGCTGTGTTCATGGTATGGAACAGGAGCAGGTCTTGGAGCTTTGATGGTGAACTTGGCTTGGGATGGGAGGGATTGGCTCCCGTGTGGTTGTGGCTGCAGCCACCAGTGTCATCCCTGCTGCCATTAGCAGGGAGCCCAGCTGGTCCTTTGCCACATCCAGTTTTTCATCGACCCCCACACACCCTGCAGGAAAACAGCAATGGTGGTTCAGTGGCACAAAGGAGGGAGCAGGAGGAGCAGAAGCCAGCCCAGATCCTCAGGCAGATGCAGCTCTGGGGCTGCCCTGGCCACAGCCAGTGCTAGTCAGTTCTGCAGCCCAGCTCTGCGCTCCCATGCCCAACAAAAACAGGGCTGGGACAGTGGACAGTGGTGAGGACCAGCCCCTCACCTGGAGGGCAGCATGGCCAGGAATAGCACCTGCACCTCAGGCTCCTGGCCAGGGTACATCCCTGCGCCACCTCACGCCTGCTGTGGCCAGGTCCAGCATCCCGGTCACTGTCACGTCAGACAGAACAATGGCCCCAGCAAAAACCACCAAACTCGTTCCATTTCTGACCCAACCAGCTCCAAACGAGTCTGAGAGGGAACAGCCACTCTATTAACCATGTGGTGACTGTGGTGAGCCCCTGCCAGGTGGGCAGCAGCTGCCATGCACCCACCCACGACTTGGTTCAGCCCACTTGAGACCCATCTGAGCACTGTTCACATGAGAAATCATTCCCAAGCGCCTGGGGGAGCCAGGAATCCCCTGTCACAGCTGAAACAGTGGGGGAGGGAGGGTTTTTCCAGGTCTCTTGTTTAGGTGACTAAACAGCAAAGCCTTCCCTCGGTGTCGGGTCAGCCGATGGACACGTGCAGGTTCAGCCAGGACCTTCTTGCTGCCGCCCACCTCACCAGCCCAGGCTTCTGGCTCAACCCCTGGCAGAGGATGAGCCATTAACCCTGATACACCAGTCCTGAGATAAACCCTCCCGAGAGATGAAAGGCGCCGCCACACTGCCCAGCCAAGCCAAGGAGGAAAAACAGTCCGGGCAAGTCGCTCCCTGCCAGCCCCTGGCCCTGGCATAGCTGGTGACACTTTCTCCAACAAATCAACTTCTTCTGTTCTGAAATGGCTCAAGAAAGGCCAAAACCATCCTTCACCCTCCTATAGGAGGTTCATCTCTTCTCAGGAAGCTCATGGAAGGGCCAGGTCCTGGGGTGATGCTGCTTTAGAAGAAACACCCAAGCTCTGCTGGAGCCAGCACCTTCCCCAGCAGCCCCAGCCCACTCCCAGGGCCCCACAAGCCGAGGGAGAGGCAGGGAACCCCCAAACTGCCAAACCCTCCACCCACTTCCCTGGCAGCTCCCATGGGGGCAGGTTCTCCCTTGTCTGCTCTGGCCTCTGCCACAGAGCAGTCCCAACACGTGGCACCATCACGGACCCCCAGCCCTTTAGGAGACTTCCTGACCACCCCAAGTCCCTGTGAGGGGAAGTGGCTCCAGGTGATGGATGGTGAGAGCTCCTCCTCTCATGCCTCAGGGCCCAGGAAGCAGGGACATGGCAGGGAGTCACTGCCCGCTCCAGTGACATTCTTGTCATTCTCTGAGCTCCAGCTCTGTCACAGAAACTGAGTCACAAACATACCTGGATATTTGTCTCTCTCTCCTTGTTTTAATCAGCTCTATTTTAAGTAGCTTTGCAATACATTATTTTTTTTTTCTCCAAAATGTTGTTTTCCTGGTAGTTACTCGGTCACAATGAGATTTGCTGGTCCTCGTTCTGCTGCACATCCAGTCCTGTGTTGGCTCAGCAGAACAGCCTGCCCCGGCTGCGAGGGGGGCAGGACTGTAAGGGGAAGAAGGTGTAAAAAATAGAAAACACCAGGCGAGGATGCTTCCAGCTGTAATCCTTGGCTACCTGTGCAGTGATCCACAGGCTGGCAGTGGCTCCCACTGGAACTCCCAGCACACAGGAGGGCTCAGAGGGGCCCAGCCTGCCCAGGAAAGGCAGGAAAACTTGGTGGCCTCAGAGCTTACCCTGCAGCTTTCCTCAAATCATGCATAACGGCTCGCAGAGCTAAAATGTCCATTTATTGACAACAGTAATAATTTAAGATTATAAAAACCCCTTTCAGTGTTGAGTATCAGCGGGCGAGGTTATAAAGAGAAATAAATGGGACTCGAGATGGGACAGGGAAGGATCCTGGGGTCTACTTGAGAGTTCCTGTTTCAATGACAGCTATTGGTCCTCCCCAGATGGCGATCCCGGGGGGGAGGCAGCATCCTTATGCTTCCATTTTAGACTTCAATCTCCAAAGCAGAAAAGATAAAATCCAAGGGGAGGAGGAGCAAAAGAAATAAAAGAAAGGGATCTCAAATTCAAACCCATACAAACAACCTTTCCATTCGGGATTCAACCACTCGCTCAGCACCTCGGGGTTCCCAGTCGGGGAGCGCAGCAGCCTCGCACTGCAATGGGTAAAGTCCACGCAAAGAGGATGTTTTTATTGACAGACAGAGCTCTTTCCCCCCTTTTTTCATCACAGAACTTGAGGCTTCTCATCTCTGAAGGACCCAGAGTGTCCGTGTCTTCAGAAATCAAAAGGAAATTCTGGGGGCACTGCTCCTGCCTCGTCCCCTCCCCTTGCTCTGCTCTGGAAGCCCCTTTGGCTGCTCGTGGTGGCCAGGGAAGGAGGGGGAACAGTGGAAGGGCCCCGGGGACAGAGGGTACGTTAAGATTCATGAGTTGTTCGATGAGTTTTCGTTACTTGGTGAGCTGGAGGAAGAGGAGGAGGAGGAGGATGACGAGAAGTTCATCCCTGTGAGTCCTGGGGGGTTTGTGGCAGTGTTTTGTCCACTTAAACTTTTCCGGCAGACGGGACACGTGTCATGCTTTGGGGAGCAGACAAAAAACAAAACAAGAAATACGGGAAACGGGATTAGAAACACAACAGGGGAGCAGCACTCGAGGAATGGGCTGGGATGACACTCCATCCTCTAACCACAGGCTGCTCGTGCTCAGGCCTCATTCATGGAGGTAGGAAAATATTTACAGAGCAGGACCAGACAAAGCCCCCAGTGCTGCACGCCCCCGGCACTGCCCCGCACTCACCTGCTCCAGCCACGGGACGATGCAGCCATCGTGGAACAGGTGATTGCATGGTAACTGCCTCACGTTCTCCTCGACTGTGTAGTCTTCCTTACACACAGGGCACTCCAACCCGGAATCTGCATGGCACAGGGAAAGCCAAGCCCAGCTGAGCAAAGGAGGAGGGAATGATACACAAAGTCCCCGACTCAGGACTCATCATCCTTCTCCATTCCTGTCAGGAGGAAAGGCTGGTGCTCTGCAGTCCTCACACCATCACCCCACCTCCCCTTGCCCCAGGTATGTCTCATCCTTCCCTTCCCTTCTGTTTTTCCATCTCTATCCACACTGAACTTCTCACAACCTCCCCAGGGCAAATCCATCCAAGCCTGCACTGCTTTTTTTTGTGTGAGTGCACCAGAGCCCCTTCAGCTCTCTGCCCACTTTGAAATGTTTTATGCCTCAAAGGTACAAGCAGACAAAATTCAAGCCTCAAGAAAACATTACACAGAGCTTCCAGGGAGCACTCTGTGCACAACTCCATGGAGCAGACACATACCTACGTGTTCCTGTGTGATCTGTATGGTGGGAAGGGCCTGGATCTTCTCTTTGTCTGCTGGCGGCGGTCCAGTGTTTTCAAACTGATTCAGTAACTGGAAAAACACCCGGCCAGGCAGGCAGAAGAGAGAGGTGAGCTCAGCAGCACACAGAACCCACTCGTTTCCTGAGCCAGGGCACTTGGACCCCGCACTATGGACCCTTTCCCATTCCAGTCCCTGCAGCCCCTCACTCCCTGCACCACCACAGGTGCTGCCCCTCCTGCAGCACTGCACAGGAGGATGGAGACTGCAGTGAATCCCAGTTTTACCTGTGTGATAATCGCATCCAGCCCATTGGCACCCCAGGCGTAGTCCATCGGATTTGAGTGCAGGACTCCCCTGAAGAGCAAGGAGAGCAAGTGAGTTCACCCAGGAGCACAAATAAAACACTGTCAGAGAGAGCAGCACATCCTGCCACTCACCAAGGGCCCAGGCCTAGGTTTGGAATTGTGGTCGGTGCAATAATTCCATTGACCAGCTGCTGGATAATTCTGAAAGACAAGAAAACCAGGATTGTGTAAGAATTAAAGTTTGCTGGCTCCTAGCCCAACACCCCAGTGTGGACAGAGAGGCTGAATAAGCTGCACACTGTCACAATTGTTGGGAGCAATTAAAAATAACCTACAGCAATTGCAATGGCAGCTTATGAAGTGATCAGCCATTGATAAAGTTTCAGTATTTGATTCATAAGGGGACAATTCCTGCCATGATGGCGAGTGGCTCTCAAGATGCACTTACACAAACACTGTCTGGTGTTCTCTTCTGTTTCCCCTCACAGCAAGTACATTTTTGCAACACCTGGCAATGACCAAGGAGTATTTTCCCACTACAGGACAAACTCCCAGCCACAGCCCACGTCACTGCTCAGCTCAAACAGCCCCAACACACCCCAAGCAAGATCTGCCAACAGGCTCACGTAGGACACAAACGTCAGTACTGCAGAACTTCGGGATGCTGCTCCCAATAAACCAGGAGAAAAGGTGAGGAACAAGGGGGTTCCCTCCCCAGCTGCCTGAGTGGTTCTCACCCTTCCAGTGTGGGGACGCCCTCGTGCCTGCCCGAGGCTCGGCGCGCGGCCAGGCGGGCGCGGGGCTGCCTGGCGCCGTAGCGGTGCCGGGACTGGTGCTCGCGCTCCCGCCGGTTCTCCGAGTCCCGGTTGTCCTCTGGCTGCGCGTTGGACCCGAAGGGAAACTCAAAGCCGTCGTCAAAGAACCCGAAAGCAAACTGGCCATAGCTCTGGGGTAAGGTGAACAAGTGCTGATCCACGTTCTGGGAGGGAGGGAATGCAGAGGATGGATTGTGATAAGAGGAGGAACAGCCCTCGGCTCCCACGGTGTCCCAGCAGCCACCCACAGTGAACCCCAGGCCTGGGGTGACACTGGGACCAGCACCCTCAGCAGCAGCTCAGCGAGGAACAGACACTGGAACTGCACATGAAAGCAGAAATAATCACAGTTCCCTGGTTTCTCTTTGGTGTGTCACTGCTGCTTCCGAGCTGAGGCTACTGCATAGCAACACACCCAAATCCTGCTCTCCAAATCCTGCTGAGCCCCCTCACGATGGGAATCAGCTACGAGTGATGGTCCTATGGAACACACGCAACAAAAATATGGTACGCAGAGAATTCAGGAGCAGCATGTGCAGGATATTAATTCCTCCTTTCCAAATTCTGTCACAATCTGGGGAACGTTTAAACAACGCACTATTGGAAAAATCCTCAATCCAACAGTAAAGCAGAAGGTGTTGGAAGAGAGAAGGGACTTGCTCACCTCAAAAGGATGCCTGCTCTGATCAGTGGCTGATGTAGAGGAGCTGGTCTCATTGTCAGCATTCCTATGGGGAATGAAAAGCACTGGTAATCATCTCATACCAGCTTCCAAGGTTTTTCTGACCCCCTCCCATGCCAGGGCAGAGGCAGCTCAACAGTACCTGGTCCTCCCTCAACTGCTGATTTTCTGATTACCTCCATCAAATTTCCCTCCCCAAACCTTTCATTTGCCCACATCCTCACCCATTTCTCTCTACCCTATTAGATCTCATGAGGCTTCAGGGAAGTGCCTGAACCACGATGTCAAGCAAGGATTTCCCCCCCAATCCATCTCAAACATGCCAGCTAATCCTCCAGAGCACCAGGAAGACTTAAAGCACAAATGCTGATCTCTGTGACCCCAAGACACGTAAGCCTAATCTTGAATCAAAGAAATTTCTCTACTGCAGAGGCACATAAACCAGGCTCAGGATATTGGGAAAACTCTAAATGTTGTCAGACTTCTGCCTTTATAGAACTCAGCTTTGCATTCATGGTATTGAAACTGCTGAGATTCAGCAAATACGTGACTCTCCCAAAGTCACAGGGAATCACCAAAACAGTCAGACTCAGCCAGGATGGATTTTCAGGCTCCAGGGTTGGTGTAGTCAAACCAAACATCACCTGCTCAGTGCAGAAGCCCCAGGCCATGCGAAACACCACAATCAGCAGGCAGCAACACCCATTGTCCCTGGCCCCTGCACTGCCTGCAGCCTGTCCTGGAGCTGGTCACAGCTGGGGCCCCACAAACACAACTGAAACATTTCTGCTGCTTCTGCCACCAGCAACAGCAGAGCAGCACAAAAACACAGACCTCACTGCTCCAGGGCAGAGTCCAAAGTCTGAGCCACAACATTTTGCTGTTCATTCCCAACACAGTCACTACTTCCACTGAGGTGTCCATGTGCTCACTGTTCCCAGATCCCTTTCTCTGGGGTTATCTCTGCCCTGATGACTCAGATCAGGTCAGAGCTACCACACAGCACGGGGAAAGCCTCCCTACCACTTCTTTATGTTTATTTGAAACCATTCCTGCCCCGCCCCTCAGCAGAGACGTCAGACACTCAGCACTGCTGTGGTAGATTGGCCTGTGGATGCTAACTTTACCAACAAAGCACTGTACTCCAAAAGTGAGGAAAGATGAGCCAAAGCTGGGGCAGAAGCAATAAAAATGGTGCATTTTATATCAAACATTGCCTTTGAATTAGGAAGAGAGCAAAGCAACCTGGGCTCACTGGAGCACCAGCCCCTGGGGCAGCACATTACCTTGGCTCCTCGGGAAGCTCTTCAATAAAACCAGACTCACACCGTGGGCAGATGTAGTCCTGCAGGAGAAGACACACCAGGTGAGAGATGGAAGTGGTACCCCAGAGCTGCAGGCTGTGACAGGGTGGGAAGGTCCTGCAGTCTGCCATCCCCAGCACATGCCACGGTCCCAGAGCCAGAGAGACCCCAAACCCCAACATTTGCCTTCCTGAGCCAGTGAGGCCAGAGCCCGGCCTGAGCCTGTGGGAACTCAGCTTAAGAATGATGAGGGTGATGTTGATTAATCCCCAGTACAGACACAGCATCAGGTACCAGCTGATGCAATTCCAGTGAAGTGAAAGTGAAACCCCCAATGCTCCCTGCACAGCAGTCCTCAAACTTTGGCTCAGCTGCTTGTTTTGGGGAGCAGGAAACAAAGTGGGAACAGCAGCAGGGACTGAGCAAGGTCGTGATGATCAGGGAGGCTGAATGGTCCCAGTCACTAACACAGCCTGGGATTCACAGCACACAGGGACACTCTGGGTCATTCTGCAGCCAGGACCTCACACTCCCACACCCAGAGCTCACTACAGGAACCTGTCACCACCCCAGTCCCCTGGGCATTGAGCATGCCAGGACACACAGGCTGAGTATGCAGCACCTGTGACAGCCACTTCCTCGTGATTCCTGATGTTAGTGAGGAATTTACCCTCTACAACAACTCTGCCCTGGAACGCTGGAGACCCTGAAAGGGAACTGTTTCACTTTCCAGTGCTTGAGCAGCAGCACTGAGCCAACCTCCCACCCCTGCCCCACTGCAGGCACACACCACCCCAAATCCCTGTGCTGGCAGAGCCAGGCTCAGCACAGAAGGCATTTAAGAGCTTCTAAAAATAATGCCACTTCCTTTGCTGCTGCGTTGGAATTGGCACAGCCCTTAGCCAGACTGAGGGATTCCCTCAAGGAGGTGGGGCTGTTGATAAGGCCCTTGGGGTCGTTCCTCTGGCCCCTGCATCTGATAAAGCTCCAGGGAAGGAGCACAGCTTGGAGCTAGTGCATGTGCCCTGGGAGATCCAGGAGCTCTGAGGCTCAGGAACAGATTGGGAGAGGTGCCCCATCTGCACCACTGACACCAGGTCTGAGCTCAGGGTCTCCTGAGCCACAGCCATGAAACCCCCTGCCCATGGAACCCCCTTTGTGCTGCTTCCCACCACATGGGAACACACAAGGCACAGGGGTGAACGACCATGGCCTGAGCACTCTGCTCCAGGGAGCTGCTGTGTGTTGTGTGTGTGTGTGTCTATGTGCTCACAGCACAGGGATCAGCACATTCCTCTGCAGCTGGAACAGCACAAATGTCAAAGTTTGTTGTTTCTCGGGCTGTTTGAGTCCCTCCTTTGGCAGCTCTGGTTACTACGCCTGCAGGCTGTGAGTGAAACCCGAGTGAACCTGGATCCCCAAAACAAGTTCATGAACCACAGACCTGAGCCCCCAAACACAACACCCACTCCCTGCCTGGCCCAGAGTGCCCAGCTGGCACTGCCAGGTGTGCCCAGCACGGGGTGTTTGAACAGAAATAAATAACACATTTCCTGGGTCAGGACTGCAGCCTCTGCCCATGCTCTTCCCCATAGCCCATGTGTGCTCAGCAGGAGCACGGGCAGGGGTTTGTCCTCGCTCTGACACATGAGCTGGGAGCCCCAGCATGACCCACCCTGGCCCAAAGAGGGCAAAAGGACAAATCACACATCACAAACCAACCACCTCCAGCATGGACAGCGCTGCTTGTCCCCAGAGGCTTTTCAAGTTGAGTGCCAGCAGCCAGAAGTGACTTTTGGGACAAGGTGCTGTGAAAAGCACCAGGATGAAGAAACCAGCAGGACTCTCCAAATCACACAGAACATCTCAGGAAGCTGAGCAGGGGAGCAAGTGATCCACCAGATCCTCCCCAACAGCCCACACTCCTTTTCCACCCACACCAGACCAAGCTCCACACACGTCGGATTTTGGTGTGTGATTAAAGCACCTGCCCAGGTGCCTACACAGCACTTCCACCTACGTGTTACCGTACACCTCCCTGCGCCCCAGCCGCCACCACCGCGGGGCTTTTGTCGTGTTCATTACACCCTCCTGAGAGACGGCCGAGAACCCCCCGAACACCCCGCGGCGCTTCAGCCGGCACCGGATGGGGTCAGGCTGCTCGGGCTGCGGGTGTCACAGCTGGGCCCTGGGGCTGCTGCCGGACGGACTCCCGGCCCAGACCGCGCCAGTCGTTCCCCGTGGGGCTGCCGAAGCGCTCGAACCGCCGCAGCCCCCCCGGTCGGGCCGAACAGGGCCGAGGGCCCCTCCCGCCGCGCCGCC
>VZTB01013181.1:88256-109598 GCA_013397245.1 Thryothorus ludovicianus
ACCCGCCGGGACTCTGGTACCGACCCTCCCCACAAGTACTTACGGGACCCCGGTACCGACCCACCGGGACCCTGGTACGGAACCACTGAGACCCAGATACGAACCCACCGGGAACCCGGTACCGACCTCCTCCGCAAGCTCTTACGGGACCCCAGTGCAGACCCGCCTGGACCCCGGTACCGACCTGCCGGGACCCCGGTACCGACCTGCTGGGACCCCGGTACCAACCCGCCGGGACCCCGGCACCAACCCGCCGGGACCCCGGTACCGACCCTCCCCGCAAGCTCTTACGGGACCCCGGTACCGACCCCACTCTGAAAGCGCTGACGGGGCTCCTGACCCCTCTGAGACCCGGACCCTGCTCTGTCAGCGCTGATGCGGGTCCCAGTTTGGACCTGGGGATTTCCCCGGTGGAGCCCCAGGGAGCCGGGAGGTGCCCAGGTGTGTGGGGACAGATCAGAGCGGGCAGATTGTGCAACCTGTTCTTCCCATTCTGAGCCGAAAGAGTCTGACCCGGGGTGGTCTGGGGGGCTGAGGGAAGCAGGGACCAAAGGTGTGACCATGGCTGGGTCACCCGGGACTGGGACCCAGGACCGGTGAGACCCTTGAGACAGCTGCCCAGTCATGGTGTCATGGTGATGCCACCCGTGCTCCAAAGCACAAAAGGAGTAGGCAGACACCCTCCAGCACCTGAGGAGTTTGTCTGGTTTTGTGTCTCTTCAAACGTCCTTAAGTGACTTGATGTTCCATTGGTTGAACGGGACCAATTCTGGCAAAGAGCTTGATCCCCAAGGTTTCATTTGACACCACGGGGATGGCTCATAGGGCTTCAAAGGGCCCAAAGTTCTGTGCCACCGAGCCAGGAGCAGGGGAGACTGAGCACAACAGGGAACACACCAGTGTCCCAGGAAATCATCACCTGCTGTTCAGACAGGGACAGACAGGACTGAATTAAAGGTTCCTTTATTTGGCTCTATCAACAATGCAACCAAAAACCTGACTGAGCTGTAACAGGCACTAAACATAACTCCCCTTTGTGGAGCTGTGTTTTGCACTCCAGGGAAACCACTTACCATAAAACCTTTCAACATTGTCAGACACTTTAGTTAACTTCCTAAAACATCCACAACTTCTTCAATCTATGAATCTTTCTCTAAGGGAGTTGACCTGAACCTTATCAGAAGCATTCCTGTGAGGTTAGCATCAGTAACCTCATGCTCTGCTCATGTTACTCATCCTTCCCTGCAGGTCTGTGCCCCAGGCTGAGCTGTGTGGGGTGTCACCCTCAAAATGTGGGTGCAGCTGACACTCCTGGCCAGGCTGTCCCACCCCCAAGCCCTCTCCATATCAGCACTGGTCGTTTCTAATAGCATGGACCACGCAGTAGAACATTAACTTGTTTGGCAAATGTGAAACTAAAGATTATCATTAACTCACTGAATTATCACACCCAGTAACAGAAACAACAACAAAGGAACTTCCCTGAAAGCCAAAGTACTGCAGATTTGTAGGTACCTTCAGTGCCAAGGTGAAGCCCAGGAGAAGGATGTTCTCAACCTACACCAAATATTGTGATAGGATTCTGCTCCAGAGCAGCCTTGGAGTGGTTGAAGGGGCAAAGCTGAAGGACATTCCTATTTCCTGGTCTTCCTTATGGTTCCTCTTACTTCCTGGATAATATCTCTCAAGATCTTATAAATTCTGGCTTCTGTCAGTGCCCTCCTGCTGTACCACATTTTGTCCCAGATGGAGGACAGTGGCTTGGGATATAGGTAAAGAGGGTCACTGTCATCCAGCATGTTTGGTGGCCTCTTCCCAGCATACTCCTTGTAAATGGCAACTGGGCAGTTTTCTGGATCCTCAGGCTTGGCAAAGAGCCGTGGGTTTAGGTTCCCTTCATTTCCCCCAGGGCTCAGATCATCCTTCCACTCCAAGTACTCCTCCTCTCTTTTGGACTTCTTCAGCACCACCTGTCCCCAGCACAGCTGGTGGGGCTGTTGCTGGGTGCTTGCCCCAAACCCCCTAATGAAGGTGGTGAGTATGAGCTGCAGCAAGCCCTGAGGGTGCTTCTTGCTTAAAATTCCCTTCTGAAGAAGCTTTTCCACATCTTCATCTGTCATGTTCTCCACAAAACTCCAGTATTCCTGTTTCTCCTTTTGGAGCAGGTACCAGTGCTTTATTTTGTAGGCTTCCTGAGAGGCTCTGAACTCTGGACCTCTCAACATGCTGTACTGGTAGTTGTGGCTACTGAGGTACCGGCTGATGCTGTGCTTGAAGATGTGTAAGGAACTGGCAGAAAAATCCATGTCATTCTGTTTCTCAGCAGAACTGAAGAACGACACCAGGTAGTGGTTGAGGTCTGCAGGAGGCAGCACGTGGATCTCGCGTGTCTCGGAAGGGTGGTGCAACATAATCCACTCTTGGAATGTTTTTACGTCTTCAGAGGTTTGGCTTTTCTTTTTCACCTGCTTCTTCAGCATATCTAAAAGATAAGACACATCTTTAGGGACAGCAAGAACCCACAAAGATCAGTACAACACGAGGAGATACAGGATAGTGTCTAACTGCCTTCTGGAAGCCATTCAGAGAGGACAGGACTCTCCCAAACTTCTCCTAGAACTGTGGGTCGTATTTGTGTTCTCCACAACCCATCAGTGCCCAGATCTCCAGGGAAAGTCAGGCCCCTTCCTGCTCCCTCTCCCTTGGCAGCTGGCCCTGCTCACTGCCATACAGGGAAATCTCCCTTTCACTGTGAAATAACAGCATGAACCAAAGGTTGGGGTGGATTGTGAGGGAGAACAAACAGGTGAGTAAAAGTGTACTATGATTTTGTTTAAAGGATTGCCAGGATTCCAGTTGGGCTTGCTCTCAAGTTGCCATGGCAATACCACATCTACCTAGTTCGATGTAGCATGAGAAATGAATTCTTTGGATTGCTGGAAAGCTCCATCTGCTCGCCTGTGACTCGTCCAGGGCTGAGGACAGGGTGATGGATAAGGGTTCATGAGCCAACACCTAGAGATTCCTCTATTTGCACCAAGCTCGTTTTTACAGGCTTAGCTGTCATCCTGAAAGACTGATGGCTGTCACACTGGTTTGGGGTTTTGGCCTGTTTTGTACTGACTGCTCCAGGTGCAGAGAGGAACAGCTCATGAATCAATAATGCTGAGGCCTCCTCTGAGCCATGAGCCAGTTACCTTGGCAGAAACAGCTACTACACAGACATTCCCAGAAGAATTCCCAGTCCCTTCAGATGGCACATGATGTCAGTTATGAAAATGGAAAAATACTGCTCCCAAACCCCAGCTGTGGCAGTTTGTGGGGTTATTGCTCCACAAGGAACAACCACCCCTAACCCCCTTCAGGACCAGCACTGGTGCTGTAAGCACATCCCAGGCAAACCCCAAATGCTGCCTCAGCAGCCTCTGCCCTTTTCAAGGACATGCCCAGGCCCCTATGCTGCAGGACAGCACACATGAAAACCTTAATTCTTAAAAGGGCTAAAGCAATGTGTGGAGTCCTGCATTTCCTGTGCAGGACTGACACTCTGCTACTGCTGCCAGCGCTGGGAAGTTTTGCCACTGGCTTTGGTGCAGCCAGAGCTTTGTCCATAATTTCTCTGTGTTACTTCGTCTTGTTTCTTTCTCTTGAGACCTGAGTTCCCCACTCTGGCTGCAGTTTCCCACAGGGACTCTCTCAAGTATGACCAACATACTGTGTGGGGGTACTGGGTAGAATGGAAGACCAAAGTATTCCAACTGGGATGTTTGGGCTGGGGCATAGCCAAGAACACCTTTGGGTTCCCCAGAGAAGGGCATTCCCTACAGAAGTACCAATTCCTTTAGGTGGGGAGCTTTGTAGTCCCCTTGAGCAGAAATAGAAGTGCCCCAAACCCAAAAGATTTACTTAGATGCTGCAGTACAGATCTTGGCAGTGATGTGAACTCACCCTCCTTGGATATTTTGGGAAAGTGATTAATAGAACACCCCCACACCCCTGCAGGCACAGAACTCCACACTGTCTTACCTTCACTTGAGGCATCAGGTAGATGGCTCCCTGGACTTTGGAAGGTTGATGAACAAGGTGTCTGCCTGGATCCCGATGTCTCGCTGTCCTCATCCACATTCTCAGCACTGTCCCCAACGGAGCTTGTTCCCCGTGTGCCACACTCTGGAGAGCTCAGCTGGCCATGTTGCTGAACAGCACCAGTGGTTTGGAGCTCCAAGAATATCTCCGAGGCCTGTGATTCAGGCTGGGCCTTGGCTTCAGTGCTAGAGATACAAAGGGGTCTCAAATATACCTTTGGTACTGCTGAGCACAGGAGGTTCCTTTCTCTGGAAGTTTCAGCCAGGAGCTTTGCAGCAGCAGAACTCAGCTTCAGGACGTTACTGGGCGGGTTCTCTGAGTTGCTGACAGGAGGCTGCAGAATGCAGGAACGGGATAGGGGTGGCTTTGCTCTTGAGGAGGCTGTTGGCTGGTGCGATGCCATCTCCTGCAACTCCTCAGCAAGTGGCTCTGAGACATTATCCTGGCTGATTCTGTCTCCTTGGTTGTCTTCATCCGCCTCACGCTGCTTTTCATCAAAGATGATCTGTATCTTTTCGTCACTTTTGAACTTAATGTCCTGTTTGTCAGTTTGGACTCTACTACCAGACCTTGAGAAGTGCTGCTCTGCTGCAGAGAATGATGTTACAGGTTTCATGGTATTTTGACTCCTGCTAGGTTTGTTATTGCTTTTGTAGGTGCTGTCAGCCTTCTGCCCAGTGACCCCCTGGGATCTGTCACATGACCCTGTGCTCCCAGAATCTGCTGGATCCACCTCAAAAGATGTTGGGGTCAGCTTGAGCTTCTTTTCCTCAAAGCTGGATTCCCTTGCCAAAGACTCTGAAGATGGAACTCTCTTTCTCCTTCCTACAGCCTCAGTCTCTTCTTCACTGCTGTTGTGTGACTTCTGAAAGTGCCAGTGATAGGCATGTCCAACTCTGCACATCCACAGCATAGAACTGTCATTGCTTGTGTGACCCATGTTCTGCATCAATTCCAGGACTGGGACCTGCTTGTATATGGTCCCGTGAGTGTGTGCCCAGATCACAAGGTTGGAGAGATCCATTTGAAAGGAACCTGTACTTCTGCACTTTCTGTCACTGGTCCTCTCGCTCTGTAAGGGTGTTGGAGAGAATGTCAGTGAGAGGATGTGCAGACAAAAGCAGTCCTGGGGTTGTTTCTGCCCCTCCCCAACAGAGCAGTAATTGTAGACTGACATTTTCATCTCAGGACTCCTTTTAAAAATCAATCTGTTCATTCTTTCTTGTCTGTGCTATCATTTATGCCACAACAGAACACTCACCATGCTGCTGCTTTCTGTCTCACTGAGCCTTCTCTCAGGTGGGAATCAGCAAGTGACACTTTGAATGGCCCTTCTCTCTCAGAACCTGAAATGATCATCATATGTATGTGCTATATACATGGATAGGTGTATATGTATATATATAAAACCCTGACTAGAAGATACAACTGAATTTCTCCATGCTCAGCCCACTGCAGGCCTGTGCCCTCCCTGGGCTGAGCTCCCACTGCACTCTCAGGAACTCTACACACAAAACCTGACTGGGGTAAATATTTGCAGGATCAGCTTCTGCAACAGCAACGAAACGGAAACTAAATATAAACACTGAAAATAGAATTTTACAAACTGAACTCTGCAAGCCATTCCTTCAGTGCTCTGGGGTTGGCAAGCTCTGTGCCTCCGAGTGCTGAAATGCAGGGAGAGAACCAGGAATAGTGAGGCTGGTTCAGCCTGACATTCTCTGACTTTGCAAACAGTGATAAGAGGCAGTTTTCCAACTGAAGGACTCACACACGCAACTCATATTTATATTAGAGACTAAATCTGAAACTCTCCCATCTGTTTGGAAGGCTCCATGCAGCAGCCTGGAAGTCATCCCTGTTTCTGTGTCCCAGGGAACTTGTAACATGGCCTCAGCACCAGGGCAGCCCAGGAGCCTGTGCAGCCGTCGCTGACACCACTCATCTAAGCCCATGATTAATTAAAATCATAAAAAATCAATTAATTAAAAGCTTTGCAATTAGTGGAGGTAAAAGAGGCAAGGCAGAAAATGCTGGACATGGGAACCTTGTCTAAAGTGGTTCTTTGAGCAGTTCTTCTGAGCAGTTCTGGCCTACAAGGAACACATTTCTCGAGGAGAACAGGCTGGCAGTCAGTGAACACGTGCTGCCGAGAGCACACCTGAGCACACTGGAGCACACCAGAGCACAGCTGAGCACAGAAGAGCACAGATGAGCACACCTGAGCACACCAGAGCACACTGGAAAACTCCTAAGCACACTGGAACACATCAGAGCACAGCTGAGCACATTGGAGCACACCTGAGCACACCACGGCACACCAGAGCACACCTGAGCACAACTGAGTACACCAAAGCACACTTGAGCACATTGGAGCACCCTGAGCACACCAGAGCACAACTGAGTACACCAAAGCACACCTGAGCACATTGGAGCACACCTGAGCACACCACAGCACATCAGAGCACACCTGAGCACATTGGAGCACACCTGAGCACACCACAGCACATCAGAGCACACCTGAGCACACCACAGCACACCACAGCACATCAGAGCACACCTGAACACATCAGAGCACACCTGAGCAGGTGCTGCACAGGCACAGGAGCTCCAGCTCCAGGGCTCCTGCTCTCCCAGAGAGCTGGGGAGCACAGGAGAAACCCATCGCAGCTGACAGCTGGAGGGCTGCTCTGTAATCCACGAACACGGAGCTTGTCCACAGGGATTTGTCTCAGGAGTCTGGTGCTTAGGCTGAGGGTGAAGCCAGCAGCACAGGGGCAGGAATGGCTGTGCTGCAGGAGTGCTGGCCCCAGGGCACTGCTGTGCCCAGTGCCCTCAGTGCCCGGTGTCCTGAGTGTCCAGTGCCCATCCAGCAGCAGCACAACACAGCAGCTCTCCAGTCCACACAGGTCACACCTCTGGCAGGTGCCAGCTGACCAGGGGGACAGGAACTGCTCCCTTCGGGGTGAGCCTGCAGCACAGCAGCACAGCTCCCTTCTGCACTTAGGCTCCATCAATCCATATGTTCCTTCCTAATGATAGCACGGATAATTTTAGCCCAAATTTGGCTGTTGCGCGTGCCAGCGTGTGGAATGTGCAAAGGCGGGATTCGCTGAGAATTTTTTACAGAAATCTGCTGCTGCTTTAACAAAAAGTCAGACAATAAAAGCCTTTTTGGAAGCTGCAAATGCAGGCTGAGCTCCTGATGTTAATCAAGGCCTTGTATGGGATCTACTGTTCCTGTGATCTCACTCCTGATGAATCCCAGCAAACAGGGCAGGGAGTCACCTCCAATGGCCACTTCAGCTGCCCTGACCCTTCACAGAAAACAAGCTCTGCCCAAGCTTCTGCCCAGAGGTGTTTGACCTGTTCCCACCTCCCCAGGCCAGGGAGCTCACAGCCTGCTCCCACCGAGCCCCTACAAGCTTGGGGAACATAAACTTGGGGAAGAACCATTTGCCCTCCTGAAGTAAAAGTTTTACCTTTGAGTAAAACTTTTACCTTTGAGTAAAACTGTGCAATCTCTTGCTATTTATGAGCCACTCAGACAAACTCAAAGGAACTTCCATGCCAACAATCTGGTGCCTCCAGTCAGTGTGGGAAAAGGTAACAGGAACGGAAGCTCCACATGGTCATAGGGCCACAAAATTACTGACTTGGCAGATGAACATCTTGATCTCTATCACAGGCCTCTGAAAATGGAATGCTTTTATCTTTCCTTATCTCCGGGCACATATCTTCCTCTTCCTGATCTCTTGGAAAGAAAAGCTTTTTTTTTTCTCTTGCTATTTAGTTCCCAGCACAGGCTCTGGTGCTCAGCTAGAGACCCCTTAGGCTGCTGTGACCCTCAGACTTCCAGCAGCTGAGATTCCCTCAAAGGAATGGCAAGTGGAATCAATTTGGATTCACAGTCACAGCTGAGTGAGAAAAATGACCACTATCCTTCTCCCAAAGGCTGAGCTGGCATATGTGTCTTCCCTTTGAATAAAAAAAACCCATCTTGGTTGCTGCCACAGTTTTTACCTGCTTCCAGGAACCCTGAGATCCCTGTGGGGAAGGGTTTGGGCTTAGAGTTTGGGGCTGAGGTTTGTTTTGGAGCCTTGTGCCTGATTCTGTGTGGCTGGGAGTGATGTTGTGGGTTAATCCTCTTTCCAGGACAGGCTCCCATCTGATAATGGACACTGTGTACAGGACCCACACCTTTCTGCAGGAAAACAGGACATTCCAGAGCTGTACAGTAAAGGATTTTAAGGGTTTTTTTTAACTCATAGGGAATTCAATCTACTGCTAAAACCTACAGTTAGGTGAATTCAGGCTCATTCATGGGAAAAAAAGTGGTAGTTTTTGTTTGGTTTTTTTTTTTTTAAATCTCCAATGTTTTTGTATGGTTTTTCTTTTTTAAATCTACAAGGTTTTTCAGGCCCTGCTCTGCACAGCTTTCCAGGCCTCAGTGCTGAGGGTGCTGATTTTACCTCTGTATTCCAGAAAATGTGGCCAGGTAATTTCACAGGAGTCTCCAGCACTTCAGGGGAGACTGAACTTTGGGCTGACTGAAACACGGAAATGCTTTTTCAGTTTTAGGACTTTATGTGTGTCCTTGGTGGGAGAGGGAAAGCAAACTCAGCACTTTCTGAGATTTATCCTCCTGTAAGGTCTGTCAGACACAGAGTCACCTGAGAATGTCACCACTGGGATCTTCCTCTCTCCCCCTCACAGGTGTGCTGAAGGCCTGAAGCCATAAAACAGGCAGGGCCTTGTGCAAACAGGAGCACTACATAAAGACATTAATTTCGAGGCACTAAAAGCCCTTTGCCCCCTCTGTCCTTGTCCCATTGCCCTGTGACAGCCCTGGCTGGCTTCTCTCAGGGACTCCAACGCCTGTTTTTCAGATTAGAACCTGGGACACACATGGAGCCAGAGGATTGGAGAGTGCTGGTTTTCCTGCTCCAGATAAGACAGTGCAGGAAACTGCAACAATCCTGGTAGGAAAACAACAGGATACAGAACAGCAGTGCTTAAACTTGACTCTTGCCCCCTTCCCTGCTCCCTTGGGAAACCCTCCCTGGAGGTGAGGGGACCTGGGACAGCCCTTAGACACACGTGTGGGGCATTGCCAGAGCATGGGGGCACTGCTGGGGCTGTGTCAGGCCAGGGAGGGCTGAAGCTGCACTCAAATACATCTGCAGGACGGGAGCTGAGTGGAGCAGCTGCAGCTTATGGCTGCCAGAAATCGTGGAGCTTGTCCCACCCTCCTTAGCAGGAGCCCTGGGGATGGATCCATCATTTCCTAGCACATCGGTTTTTCTTTTTCTCTGCATTGTTTGTTTCCCTCTTCATCTGCCCTGTACAAGAATCTTCTGAGCACCTCTTCAGCTCTCTTCCTGCTTCCCCACATCCTTCCACCAGCCCCTCCTGCCCTGCTTGCAGAAATACAACTCCCAGGATACATCCTGTACTTGCTACAGAGCACTGTGCCTCCATTTTGAGAGATGCTCCCAGAAAATCCCACCCGGAGTGTCTGTGGAGGGCAGGATCTGACTGCAGGCACCAGCTCCAAGCAGAACACAGACTCTGCTGGCAAACACTGGCCTCCAGCACCACATTCCTTAAACAAGACCTTTTTTGTTCAAAGACTCGGACACCACTTTTTCCCAGAGTTCTAATTATCTCTGGTCCTGAGGGGCTGCGTTCCGGAGCCACTGGCCTGGGATGCAACTGTGAGCACTAAATCAAGGCCTCTGTAAAGTGCTAATAAAAGCCACAGGCAGCTGGCACAGGAATGCCTGGGCCACCAAACCAGCCTGAGTGAAGGAAAAAATTCATTGGAAACCATCAAATTCTATTAATAGGCGCTTACATTGTATTTCCCAGGAGGAAGTTGGAAGGCTGAAATCAGCAATGGCCAAATCTGTGACTTGGGCAGAAAATGCTGCAGTGTCAAGGTGGAGTCTGGGGGCATCTCAGACCTGTGCCAGTGCCCCGGGGACTGGGCTGGACTGGGCCCACGATTCCATGTGCAAGCCGTGACAGATAAGCACAGAGATGTTCCCGGGACAGGTGTGGGGACTGACCGTGTCCCTCACCGCTGTTTTTAGGACAGTGATTTGTCGCCTCCCTGGGCACGGGCTGCTGGGGGGCAAGAGGCCCGTGCAGGAGCATCGCTGCTTCACTCGCTGCTCTCAGGGTTTGCCGCCAAGTGCCGGGCACCGGGTGGCTCCGGTACCTCCCGCTCCACGAGCACCTTTGGTTCTCCCAGTTCTGCCGTTTTTGAATCTGGTGAATCACCCGGGAACGACGCGGAACGGGAATCCTTTTGTTCGTACTCCCCGCGGCCGGAGCCGCTCGGTACCGGCAGGGGGAGCTCGGCTCCGGTACCGACGGAGAGCGCTCGGCTCCGGTACCGGCAGGGGGAGCTCGGCTCCGGTACCGGCGGAGAGCGCTCGGCTCCGGTACCGGCAGAGGGAGCTCGGCCCCCGGTGCTCGGCCCGGTCCCGCCGGGAGCCGCAGCAGCGCAGGCAGGGCCCGCACCGGTGCGGCAGGGCCGAGAGTGCCCGGGCCGGGCTCTGTCGGTGCTGCTCCGCCGGTACCAAACAGCCAAAGGGAACAGCTGGGGCTGGCGAGAGGAGGGCGCAAATCTTGTTTAATTTAATTGTCAGGTTTTTTACGTTTCTGAGCAGCTTTTAAAGTTTAACTAAAATCATGGTCTGACACATCGTTTCGTCCACTACCTGCTAAACTGAAGCAATCCAAACGCACACACCCCTGCTGGGAACAGGACACAGCACCCAGCGTTTCACCCCCGTTTTGGAGCATGGCACCTGCCCCTCCCTGAGCTGAGCCAGACCCTCTCCCCTGTTGTCCCACCTGCCCACTGAACAGAGCTCATGTGTTTCCTCAGCACGCTCTGGCAGCAATTTGTTATTAAATATTATTTGTGGTGAATCTGTGACTTTTAATTAGCTGTAATTGTTCACAATGGGACATGGTAACCTACTTTTTTTGCAATGCAGACCATCTTTAGCAACTGACACCTCAGCTCCTTTTTACCCCCAACTAAAGCCCCTGAAATTGAGTTGACTCAGCCTAGGGGTGCAGGACTCAGACTCAGCAGCACCAGACAAACGTTCACGTTCATTTCTGCAGCCCAGGTGTTTACAGAGGTTTGCTGGGATGTGACTGGAAATGGCTCCCGGAGGCAGGAAAAAAACACTGACGGTAAGAAAGTACCTTGCAGGGGAGGAGAAGCTTCATGGCTGTGGAATGGAATAGTTTGTTACGGTCCCTGCTGGATCTCTGGCATAGGGAGCACAAAAGGAGCCCCAAGTTTTTGTCCCTCACAAAATATCCCCCTGAGCAGCACCCCACAACTTTGGCTACAAGCAAATGCAGTGGTTTATGCTCTCTGGTGATGCCATCTGTGAGACCTACAGGCTCCCACCTTTGGAACCTTGGCTCCTGCTCAATTTTCTACTCTGTCCTTGTTTTGACACGCCACTGTCTCCCTTACCTGCTCCAAGGTCAGGCAAGCAGCCTCCCACAGAGCACTGCCCAAGGACAGGATCTCCTCCAGGACACAGGGCAGCCTAGGAGAGAGGGGAGACAGGAGCTGGTTAGGAAAGGGAACTCAGAGCATCCCACCAGTCCCTGGGGTGGGATGGAAACCATGAGCTGGGAGCCCTCGGCTTTGTTGGGCTCTGAGTGGCTGCCTGGGGCAGGATCTGGAGAGTGACTCCCCATTGCTGTCCCCCACTCCTTGAGAGCAGAGCTGAGAGCCTTAGGGATGAAAATCCCACAGCTGAAAAATCCTTTGGACAAGAAACATACACTTGGCCTTGGATCCAGGAGAGCTGCAGCCATAACACCCTGCCCAGAGCCTGAGGAGGAGCAAACCATGCAACTCCACTCAACAGATTCCAGAGAAACCAGAGCCAATGGGTGGTTTGGATCTGGAGTTCCCAGCTGAAAGTGTCCCTGAGGGAAGGATTCTGAGAACTGACTTCCACCTGCTGCAGAAGGAACTTGTCATCTTGCAGTATGGAACAAAGTATTTTCTCAATAAATAAAATATTGTCATGTAGTTTTGGAGCCCTGACCTCCAAGTAAGAAAATGTAGCTGAACTGCCTCTCTGAAGGGAACTTAGCTCCACAGAGAGAGTGAGTGAGCTCATGGAAATGCTCCTCTGGCTGAAGGTGCAGGCAGTACCTGCACAGGAGAGAGCCAAGAGTGATGCATTTCCAGCTTCCAGACCTGCTGCCAGGCAGTGGGAGTCTCTTTTGGGCCATGGTGATGCTGGTTTTACTCAAACCCAGGAGTTCAGTGCTGTGGTGCAGAGCAGGGAGCTGCACACAGAACTGAGGGCTCTGCACACCAGGAGCCCCTGTGCCTGTGTTTTGGGGATGTTGGGGCCCCATGAGACACCCCTTGCACGGGCTCCTGTCATTGCCTGCCACACTCACTGCCCTGGTATCAGAGAGCTCACCAATTAAATATTAAAACTTCTAAAGGATATTGAGTTTCTTTTGTTCCTTTGGCATCGCCAGCGTTCTCAGTTCTCCCTGACTTCACATGCTGTATGTTCCTGCCTTCATGTTCTTTTAATGCTTAATTTCATACTCCAGAGGGCTTCCTTCACCTCCTGTCTGTCACAGGGAGCATCTGCTATACAGTCCAGACCAGGGGACAGCATTTAAGGAGCAGGTTCCTCACCCAGATCCCAGACTGCAAGCAAACCACCGATTCCCCAGTTCTGCACATAGACCATTGTGTGTTTTCATACACTTCCATCCAGTTTGATCCAGAGTGCTTTGGCTTTTGAGTCTAGAATCAGAATGTGAGATTCCTGAACACTTTCACCATCTGAAGCATGAGCAAACTTTCACACCACGAAAGCAAAATCCCCTTAGCCATAGAGCAAGGCTTCCCTGAGCTGTTCCACCACACAACATCCTTCAAGAACATACGGGCCAGCAACCACGAGATGCCCACAGCATAACTACAGCACTGACAAACCAACTGAGCCTCAGCAGCTGCCTCTGGGAAGGTTTCATTCATCCCCAGCACTGCCTTTTACACTTAAGTGCCACTGGAACAAACACATCTTTGATCCAAGTAGGAAATAATTTGGAGCTTTGTGTTTAATAGAGCTGCAGCCCTGGGGAAATGATGTCGTTCTTGGCCGAGATGACAATGGGGCTCACGGCAGGCACAGAGCATGGCTGTCCCCATCCTCTCTGCACCAGCTGTGTTTGGACATCTTTGTTCTTGACTCAGTGTGGAAACAAGCTGCACAGCCAAGGCTCCTGAGCTGCCATGTGTGGCACCAAAACACAGGATTTGGAGAGGGGGGAGCAGGATTTGGGCAATCCCTCCTGTCCTCTTACTCCTTCTGCCTTTGGAGTCTCTTGTGTCACCCTCAGCTCCAGGGGAACCACAGCAAGGATTAGGGGCTGCAGACACAAACATGGAAGAGCACATGGGCAATACTGGGATGTACACGGCCCATGTGCCTGAGGTGGGGGCACACACACCTGTGTGATCTGTGTGCTCAGGGGGGACACATCTCTGTGCATCCATGTGCTTTGGTGGGGCACACACCCCTGTGTGATCTGTGTGCTCAGGGGGGACACATCTCTGTGCATCCATGTGCTTTGGTGGGGCACACACCCCTGTGTGATCTGAGGAACATACACACATCCCTTTATTCTGGGGACACCTCTCCAATGTTGCTGAAATTTCTACCTGTAAAATCCTGTGCTCAGAGCAGGGAGCAAGCAGCAGGCAGCTCTACACCTGAGGGAGCATCCCTAGACACTCTGCAGGTGCCTCTCTGTCAGGGCCCTTTTTCATTTAAATGACCTGTGCTCAGAATGTGACATTCTTCTGTCTGGAATCACCTGGCATCTGTGCCATATCCATTCGAATGGCAGATGAAACAGGAGACACCTGCGGACAGAGGGGCAGAGCTAAGGTTTCAGGAACAATCACTGAGGCCGGCAGGTGAGGGATGGAGACGCTGCAGCAATAATGCATGAGCTGCACCTGCCTCCCCTCGGCCCTGCGGCACTGCTCGCCCGGGAGCTGCTGCTCCAGTTCTGTCTGAGCTCCACCACAGTGGCACCCGCGCTGCTGGGAGAACCAGTATGGTGTGCTGGGAACACCAGTATGGTGTGCTGGGGAGAGAAGCGGATCCTGAGGGATGAGTACTCTCAAAGTCCTGCAGAGCCCCCCAGGGTGCAGCGAGCCCCCTCGAGAGGGTGATCAGGAAATTGGCATTATCCTAAAGAGGGTCACAAAATCAAATCGTTGTGAGGAAGTGAAGGAGCTTCCCAGGCCATTGCTGGACACAGGGAAGCAACAGAATGGCACTCAGCTCTTTCTGCAAACAAGCCCCTGACTAAACCAAGAAGGAAGAGCAGAGCTGGAGCTACAGACAGACGAGAAACAGCGTTTACTTCCCTGCCCTGGGATAGCGGGAGATGTGCTTGGAAAGGAGGGTTGTTTGTATAAATAAATGTTCATTCTTGGCAATGGAATGCAAACTATGCTGAGGGGCTGGAACCAGGCACTCAGGAAAGCTGAGGCCAGAGCAAGGGAGAGAGGGAGTGAGGCTGCAGGGAGGAAATTCACATTCATTTTTAGCAACTTGGAGAGGCTCTCAAGCCTGTTTGACATTTTTAATTATGCTGATGCAGAGCCTATTTCAAGGACAAAAAAAAGTCAGGACTGCAAGTTAAACAATTAGGAAATTTCACACCAGCCAGTGAGGAGCGGTGCTGCCTGGGGGTCTGGAGACTCTCTGAAACACGAGATCATCTTTCAGCCTTTCTAGACAGACGGAATTTGAATGTCTTGCAGAATCCTCACCCAGGTCAGGAACTCAGAGCGTGGCCCTGTAAACCTCTCTTGATGGTATTTTCTGAGAGCACACAGGAGCAGGAAAGATGAGCCTGAGCTGCTGTTCTCTTTGTCCAGGCTTTCCTGCAAGGTTTCTGGAAGGGCAGAAAAGCATCCTGCAATGAGGCATTAATTGTGCTGGAATCTGTAACTTTACAGTGGGAAACACTGCAATTTCTGGTGGAGAGTGAGCTCAGCTCCATGGTGTCACATCACCAAGTCAGGGCCTGTTTTCCATGCTCAGAAAGTGACCTTTTGTCATGCAACCATCGTGACCTCAGGGTCTCACTTTCCCTGTGAATCCGTGGAAAGGAGCTTTACCTGCTTGCTCACCCACTGTCCTTTCTGAGAAACGTGTAAGGACCTGTCCCTACATTTCAGTTTGGGCGTCAGGGGCCACGGCTGTGGCACTGAAGGGCAGGAGTTGTGTTGAGCAGAGATGTCAGCCCCCCTGCTCTGAGTCCAGCACAGGAGCTGGCACCAGGCTGGGGACAGTGGAATGGAATCGGAACCGCCTTGTCTTTGAGATAATGGAAAGTCACAGGGAGGTATCCAGCTTTGGGCATGAATAAATCATTACAGGTATGAATTATTCAGGGCTCAGCCCTCCACACATACTCCATTCAGACTCCAGTGGCAGCATCCCTACTGTGTGGGGGTTTCTTCCCCAACATCCCAGGTCTACAACAGGCTGATGAGTCCAAGCGTTCAAATAAGATTAAAAGAATAATTAAAAATCCAGCAGTAAAAAGCTGCTTGAAAGTGCTGTGACACCTCAGGCTGGCATTCCAATGGCCAGGCAATGTCTGAGCTCCAAGAGCTGATCACAAGTTAGTCACAGCAAAGGATGGGAATAAGAAGTGGCTTAGGAAATTGGGAGCACAGGGTGGAGGGAAGAACTGGAATGATGGGCACAGAATCAATACAGGAACCAAGTCAGCCTTCTGATAGCTTGCATCTAACACAAACACAGCTATCACCTGCATTTGTCAAATCACAGTAAGCAACTTAGGGGAAAAAATCAAAATGTATAGCTTTGATCTGTGCTGTGAGATCAGTGGATTTGCCTTGTGGTGCTTTTCGAAAATCTTGTTTATTATGAGCTGAAATGGGTTGAATGAAGAGAAGACCTGGTTTGCAGTGACTGGAAGGATGGCACTGTTAGAGCTGGTTAGAGTGATGAATTTAATGCCAGAGTCCAAATCACAGACCCTGGGACCCAGGAGAGCAGGGGCAGCCATGATCCCCAGGTGCTGCCAGGTGACTTCTGGGCAAGAGCAGCAGCTCTGGGATGAGTTGCAGGGGGTATAATCAGACCACAGATTAATTAGATCACAGATTCATCAAACTGTAGCCTAATCTTCACCACTCGAACCCTGACTAGGAGGAAAAAAGTCGTGTTGAAGAGCCAGGAAATGGCTGGTTCGTCCTGCACAGGAAATGAGTCACCCCAGAGCATCGGGAGGAGCCGTGGGGACAGGGAAGTGCTGAAATAACATGGACGGGCAACAGCAGAAACGCAGAGAAATCTCTTGTGTCGTGGGTTAAAAGGAAGGAAAGATGTAAAATGTGAGCTCTTGTGTTTCTGCTTCAAATCTGAAGTTCACGTAGGTGCTTGCAGCATGAAATAACCCACAGCTGTAAAAGGGGGACTCGGGGTGTGCAATGGCAACACAAACCTTGCCCAGGTGCACCTCTCCTGCCTTGCAGAGTGTTTCTCACCTGCTCAGCTCTGGCTCTGCACAGGAGGCGTCGCACTGCTGTGGTGGCAGAGCTGTCACAATCTCCCTGCTCAGGGAGCCCATACACAGGTTAGGAATCACAGAATCACGGAGTCACTCCCCCTTGTCCAGGCCCTTGTAAAAAATCAGTCTCCAAGAAAACTTTTTATTACTGACGGCGCATTAAGCTCAATTCCAAACCCATTTATTTATCAACTACCAGTCAGAACACTCTTTGATAGTACACCACGCTGCCAAACTCTCGTGGATCAATGGAAGAAACACTCCCCTCAGTCATGCTGTGCCCTGCTCAGAAAGCCACGTGTGTGCAGGTATGAGCTGGAACTAACACAGCCAGCTCTCCCACCCCTCCTCCTGCAGCCACCCCAGCTGCAGAGGCACTTTGGGTCCCTCTCCTGGTCCCTTCTCTCAGATATGAGGCCGTGGGTCAGAGCCAGATGCGTCTGCTGGACTGACATGAGATGTTAATTTTGAAGAATTAAGGATTTAAGAGAAGTTAAGATTATAGAGTAGATGCTATGTTAGCTAAAAAGACAAACTTTACTCAACAAAAGCCAGATCTAAATAAGATATCTCAAATTCAATAATTCATTGCTTGTCAATTTTATGGACAATAGCCAACTTCCCCATAGTAAGAAAGAGATTGAAGGCAAAAAGCTACAAACTCTGCCAAATATTCGTTTATCACAAATACCAGAAAAGGTAAAAAAGTCAAAGCGAAGAAGACTCAGTTTACTTCATCATTTTAATTGATTCCTCATAAAAAAGACCCCATCTCATTTCAAAAAACAAACCACACATACTTAATAGCCTCCTTGCCAATTAGCATACGAAGCGGAGAAGGGGAGGTGACAAAAGTATAAATATGCATTTGCATTTTGTATATTCAACATTTTTGTACATAAAAGCTTTGTAATCACCTATAAAACTTTGCAATGTGCTTTAGAGAGATATCCCACCCACTACCCAACCAAACAAACACACACTTTCTAACTCCAAACTGTTAGAGAGTCTTTGTCCATTAACAGATGCACATTGATATTAGACCAATATTCTTATTTCTTTAATTCACACAAACTCTGCAGGGATTCTGCTGCTGCTCAGATCCCGCTCCTGCTCCTCCCGCCCTGCTCTAACCATTCCCAGAGCAGTGATGTGGCATCATGAACGATGCACAGAAGAATGTTCTGGCACCGTGAGATGCTGCTGAAGCTGCCAATAAGCTTTGAAACAAAACTGCCGTGTTCGCTGAGAGGGGCTGAAAATAAATAAAAGCAGCAGAGGGAAGCAGAAGGATCGGATGCACCCTCTGCTCCCGGGTTTCTTTGGGATTCAGAGGTCACACGGTGATCCAGGAGAGTTCCCTGGTTTAGGGCTTTGCTGGGAATAATCGGGCAGGAGAGGAAACTTCCAGGAAAAAACTGACACTGGCAGCAGTATCCAGCATGCACCAATGTGCCCAGAGGTTTGGGTTCATGAACTGGGCCCCTCTTTAGGAGGGTTCTGGTTTTCAAACCGCTGGCAGAAACGTTGAGGGGAAGAGGAAGAAGAAGGGGAAGAGTTTTGCCAGTTTGTGAAGGCCACAGTTGCAAAGAGAAGCGTCCATGACCCCACACGGGCTTGTGGAGCTGTGTAACAATACAAAAGGAACAGGCAGGAAAGAGTCGGTTTTGTTTCAGAGTTTTTCTTCCCTGCTGGTGAATTAAATGCCAAGAGATAACACATGCAGGAAGGGCTCAGAAAGGGAATAAGCTGGGTGTGCCCCAGAGCCCTTCCCGGCCAGAGGAACCAGAGCCAGAACCAGGGTGGGACGTGGGACACTGCTGTAGAATCATACAAAAGAAGCTGATTCATTTTTTTTCCCTTTGCCCTCCTCTTTTTTTTTTTTTTAATATGGTCATTTTCATCTGGGTTTGTTTTTCAAAACAAACACAAGGACACACAGGGGCTGGTCCTGTTCCCTGCTGTGTTTTCATATCAAGTGTAATCTTGTTCTTAAAAGCATTTTCCCCTTTGGCCCAGAGTAAACCACAATAGTCACTGATCACTTGTAGTCCCACAGTACCTGAACAGATGCTGTCTAAAAAATTCTGTTCCTATTGCAGGAAAATGGCTGATAAAATGTTGCACAATCATAATTTCTTCAAGAACTGTGGAAAATGAGTTTGCACAAACCTTAAAGAGCCTTTTAAGTCAGACCACACCTGCAAAGGAAAGGCCTTTGGAAATCAGGAATCCTGTGGTGGCATTTACCTGTTTGCTCTGCCAAAGATCCCTGAAAAGCACATGGAATACCTGCAATGCCATAAACTCGTCTTAGCAGCTACTGGAAAATCAGCCCCTGTCCTGGTCTGTGATCAGTGACGAGTTAATGAATGTTTTCAGTCTTTGTAGGGTGTTCAGGGTACTCTTCCTTAGGGTACAGAAAACCCCATATTGAAGAAAAAAAAAAAAAAGAGAGAGAGAGATTGTGGGATTCTATCTCCACAGTATCCTCTGCCATCAAGGGATTCCTTAGTTAGGGAAGAAACACCTCCATGGGAAGGAAATACACCTTAAACCAGGCACAGTTCAAGGGACAGCAGGGACCTTGTGCTGGCAGCTAAATTCCTGCTCTCTTTGATCTCATCACTTTATCTCTCTGGCTCTCGGCTACAGTGGATCCATAATCCTGTCATTTTCCCATTCTTTGCCTCATCGAAGTTGTAAATCTCTTATCTGAGGCAGCAGCTGAGCCTTTCATATGCAGGAGCCAGTAAAGAGTGGTTTCAGATGGGTTTAGTTGCCTTTAGCAATAGGTCAGAAAACATTCTGCCTAGGTTTTAAACGCCACAAGGGCCAAACTAGAAGCTCACTAACCCAAAGATTCGGGAACCAGAGCTCCCAGCTCCTGGAAAGATCCAAGGCCAGGGGAAGCTCCTGCATTTCACAGACTGAGGCAGGCAGGGGATGTCTGATCCTGGCCACTGAAACCCCTGAGCACTGCCCCAGTGAGAAATGAGGGCTCTGGCCAGAGAACCTGGCAAAGCAACACGGCTTTGTGAGAAAATAGACCACTTCACTTCTAATTTTTCCTCTTCCCTACTCACATGTCAAGTGTTGATTGCGCGAGACACGAGAACGCAAAATGCGTGTCTGTACCTGCCAGAGTTACCTGACACAAAGCAAAAACTGCCCAGGGACAACACTCCAAACTTCACTTGCACTCTTATTTTAAAAAGAATTTTCTGAGCCCTCACATACACAGCCGTGTCACAGCCCAGGCTGTTGGTGTTTTCAGGTTATCGCTGGCAGAGGTGCTTTGGCAGAACTGCCAAATATATTCACAGAAAAGCCCTGGGTGGGAAGGCTGGCAGGGCAGAGGAGCCTGGCTGAGGGTGGAACTAGAAATTAACTTGAAACTGACCAATTAATCCCCGTAGGGGATGGCAAGTGAGGCTCGGAAAACGGCCAGCTGCAATTGGAATTCCCAGCGAGCAAATACTGCATTTCAGCAGTATTTCATCCACATCAGTGGTCCATGGACCACGGGTGGGGAGGATCCCGCTGTGCCCGAGGGTCGGGGATGGGGACATGGCCGTGGTCACCCTGTGGGGGCCACAGGAGGATCTCAGCCCCACAGCGGCTGAAATTCACCAGAGGCGGCCCAGCACTTGCAAAGGAAATCTTCCAGAAGCTTGACAAGCTCCAAACCCCTGGAAAACACATGAATCCCTACACAAGTGTGGCCTACAGGCCACGACCGGCATTAAGAGTGAGACAAGCCGATCTAATTCCACCCTGAAGTGTCCCTGGTGGGCCACAGAGCTGGGCTGTGCCGCAAAGTGTCACAAGCGTACCTGAGCCACAAACCAGCAGGTACGTTTAATGTCTTACCTCACAAGATCTCTCTCTCACCCTCTGGTAATCTTTATCCTTAAGACATTAACTGCGATTAACACACACTCCGTCCTGTACCTTAAGCAAGCCTCTCGGCCCTGTGCGACCCCTGGGGAGGCAGCGCGGGCGGACGCCCCTCACCCAGGATGGTGGCGGCGCGTGGCTTCCCTGCCCGCCCTCAACATGGCGGCGGGGCCAAGCCGCCCCCGCGGCCCCGGGCCGCACACCGGGCACGCGGTGGGATCCGCTTGCCCGTACCCAAGATGGCGCCCAGCGCCGTGCCTGCGATGCCCTGCCCCCACTCAAGATGGCGGCTCCAGGCGTCATCCCGGCCTCCTTCCCGCTCTGAAGATGGCTCCTCCCCCGCCGCCTCCCTCCGCCTACCGAATGGCGCCGCGCACCGGCGGATCGCCCCGCCCCTTACGCCGCGCTCGGCCAATCGGCTTCGCGCGGGCTGCAAAGGCGCCAACCCCGAGAGGCGGGCGGTCCCGCCCCCCCGTCAGGGTGACAGCTCCGCCGGCCAATGGAGCGCCGGCGCGGGCGAGGCGGGCCGGGCGGCGGCGCCATTTTGTGAGTCTATAACACGGAGCGGTCTCGCTCGTCCCGCTATTGCGGCGCCTCCACTCCGCTCCCGACGGGTCGTCTCCGTGTGCAATGGACGGGTGAGTCCCGCCCGGCGCCGCGTCGGGGCCGCGAGCGGCGCTGCCGGGCCCCTCCCGTGGTGCGGGGGCGCCCGGGTCG
>VZTB01013181.1:109809-132120 GCA_013397245.1 Thryothorus ludovicianus
CTTTTGTGACCGGTTTGCGCTCGCCCAAGTTTCGCAGGCGGGAGGAGGGAGGGCAGGGCTCCATCGCCGCCTCACCTGAGCGCCGCAGGTACGGCCGCGGGCTTGGCCCCGCTCCCGTTGTGCCGCGCAACTCCGGGAAAGAAAACTTCCCTGCTCACGCTGGGACTCGGGGAGTTTTCAGAGCGCAACTTTTATCTTGGGCAGCGTCGATTCCTCTTTAACCACCGCCCGGCGAGGCCTCTCTGCGGCAGAGTTCTCTCTAAAGCGAGTGTTTTATCAGGGGATCTCTCTCGAAAACGAGCTCTCCGTGCTGCTTTTCTCCTGTCTGGGGTGGTTTTTTTTTTTTAGTGATGTGGTTTTTTTTGTTTCTTCTAGCGCGCAGTAGTTAAAATAGTTCTAAAGGCCTCCGAGTAAGCAGTTTGTTTTCCCAGAGCCGTAAGTACGGGAAGCCCAAATTAGAGCTTCTCGCTTTCTGCCTCAGAACACTGATCTGGGCGTAGTCACATGTCTGGGCTTTTTTACACGCTGAAAAGGTGGCGTCTCAGTGTTGTTTGCATCTTAAACCCCTTAAAAATTCTGTATCTCACAATTTTTGCAGTCCAGGATCGCTCTGCTGCTTTTAACCAGTAGCCCATCGTATTTAGTGGTATTATTAAAAAAACAAACAAACCCAACAAATTCTCAGCACATGAGATCACGCATTCTAGTGGTAAAAATCGATTTGTTATCAGCAGTAGTTTCAGGACAGGCAGACGTTCTGTGCGTGTTGAAGTAGTTGCTTTTTGAATGTAGAAGTTGTAGGGTAACACATGAGACTCATTTATCCCTCATCTCTTAAAGATCCCAGTGCAGGATCCGTTTGCCTCGTGAAAGTGTCTTCTACCAAAACTTTAAAAGCTGCTTTGGAAAATGGTTTTAGGTTCTTGCTGAGTTGGCAGCGAGTGGCCCCTGGCTCAAGGCTGCTCCCATCTCCTTCTCCCTAAAATGATCTTGAGCTGTGCCTGAATGATCCCCTTTGAATAAGTTGCTCTGTTAAAACATGTGAGGAGTCTGTATGGGCAGTCCTGCTTTGGAAAATGACCTGGAGGTTTTACTGGTGCTGTTTAATTTTTCCTCTTATTGCATAGGAATGATCCAGTTTTTCCATGGGAAAAATAATTTTTATGAAGGGCTTTGTTGCCTCTTCTTTTGGAACTGGGAAAAGTTTTAATCCCCTCCTGAAGGCTGTTGTGCAGGATAGGAGAAGGAAGGTTGGGATAATTTACTTGAGGAGGTCTGTGAACTGGAAATACGTTGCATGTTTCTTGAATAAAAATTCTGAAATACTTTTGAAGTTTGTTTCCTGTGAAATGTGTTATCAAGTGGGCTACAACAATGTCCCAGGAATCGATAGTTCTTGGCAAATAAAATGACTCTTCCTGTTGGTTACTTCTAAATGCCATCCCCTGCTAAGGCATTTTATGTAAAACATTTCCTGTGTGAGAGGCCCACAGAAGGAACAGGAAGTGGGAGAAACTGCTCTGGGGTAAGTTTGAGAGTTTGGGAAATGTGGGGCATTCCCTGTTCTTATTGTGCTTTGTTGGCAGTAGTTTTTTGGTTTTTTTTTTAAGGTTCTGGAAATGCCTGGATTAGTGTTTATGTGTTAGCTGTGGAATGTGCGCTGTGTTTAGGGATGCTGGTTCCTTGAACTGCTCCGTGCAGATGGATTTCATTAATTTATTAGAGCTGACCCTCAGGAGCAGCCGGCCCATCTGCCCGGCGGGTGACCAGCGCCAGGCCCACGGAGCGATGTCGGTCACTGCCTTCTCCCAGGATTTCCCTGGAAAATCCGGAACTGTGGCGTGGCTTCCCGCAGCAGCCTTTGCACGGGGCCGTGGCTCCAGCTGCAGAGCGCTGGGTTGTGATGACACGGCAGGTTGGGGAGAAGAGGAAGTGTGAGGAGCTGAGCTGGCTCCTGCTGGGGCTGCGGTTCATTTGTGGAACTGGGAACACTCGAGCGGCCTAACAAGATAGGACAGGGCTTTTGTGCAAGTTAGGAGTTGTTGCAGGTGGGGAGGCAAGCAAGAACTAGTAAATGCAAGTTTTTTCACATTAAATCACCATGTAGAGTTGTTCTTGAGCGCTTCAGGTTTCTTATTGCTCGTTCAAGAAGGACTGCCCTGTTTGCTGGGTGTCCCCTGCTCTGTGGAGCTGCTGCAGGTCAGTCAGCTGGCCACTGCTGCATCCTGTGCTCTGGAATTACAGGCAACTTTTTGAGAGAAGTTGAACCAGGCAAGGCTGTGTCCACAACAGTCCAAAGGGGTCGTTTCTGCTCTCTGTTTTGTGTTGCTGCTTTACAGGTGGTTGGAATTTACTAAAAAAAAAAAAAAAATACAATCACCAGTGCAAGGGTATAGCTGAATTCTCAGGCTGTCTGGAACACTCCCATGAAACAGTAACATGGAGGTGCTCTAAGGCTCTGGAGGATCATCTGGGTCCAAAATGCCAGGCTGTAGGCAAGCCATTCTGACTGCACTGGTGGACATTGCTGTAAGGAGGTGTGGTGTTGTGGTGTAGAGAGCTCAGTGCTGGTGGGAACTGGTGTGGTTCACTTAAAGTACTACTGGTGCTATTTTCATCTTACTTATTCAGAAAGTCTTCATTTTAGGAGGTTTAAGTGTCTAAGTAATTGGGTTTTTTTGTAGAATTGGTAGAGGAATTCTATGTAGGGCTGGGATTGCCTTGAACCTCTGGGCACCGTGCTGGTCTGGCCCTGCTGTAGCAGTGCTGGCGTGGCCTGAGGGCTGCTGTGAGCTCCTGCCCTGCTGGGACACAGCTGGGCTCTGTCCCTGGGACCACCAGAGCTCTGGTGTTGGTCTCCTCAGCCCTGCTAGAGCCTGGCAGGGGAGGGGCCCCGTGGGTGTTCGGGACAGGAACCTCAGCAGGGGATGTTGGTGACGGAGCTGACTCGTGATGCTTTTCCTCTCGGTGTGGTCAGTCGAGGTCACATCGCTGGGCTCGGGGGGGTTCACCCCCACCCCGTGTCCTTGCAGGAGGAGCAGGTGCTGCCGTAGGGAGTGGGAGAGCTGCAGTTTTCTGGCACTGCTGGGTCTTGGGTCTCCACCATCACCATCTAATAATTTTTCTTTGTATAAACTGTCCTTGGCTCACCTGCAAAGACAACTGTGCACTTTGACTTGCTTTTTTCTTACTACTGTAAACTATGCTGGATTTTTGTGGCAAACCTATCTAACTTTTTTAATCCTTTTCTTTCTTTTTTCTACAGCATTGTCCAAGATATAACAGTTGGTACAAAGGTAGGCACTTCTCACTTTTTCTCTCTTTTTACACTGCTCAGCATCTGACCTAGTTTTAGCCTCACCAAATGTAGATCTTCAGCTGTAAAGGGTTATTTCTGGTACCATGTAAATTGGTTTTAACCAGAAGGTAATTCAGTTTCATGTGCATTGAAAACTTATAAAATGGCTCAACATTTGGCTCTTGTCATTTAGGCATTGATGACCAACTTGATTGCATTTATTGCAGCCTTTTCCCCTGCTAAAATGTCAAGCCATGCTTGTTACTTGTGTGCTAGACAATGCTTCTCCGTGAAGAAACTGGTCCTTTTCCTTTGGAGAACTCTATTTCCTTTGTTTGTGTGAATTCCTGCTCAGTTATATGTCAAAAATCCTTCTGCCACAAAAAGGGGTGGGTTTAGCAGCTGATTTTTTTATCTTCTGTGAGTACAGTAAATATGACCTCTGCCCTTCTAGTCTCAGGTTGGGAAAGTGCAGCCTTAGCCCTAAACTCAAAGTGCTGACTGGAGGCTCCTTATCAGCCATGGGTGGCAACGAGCATCGAGCTCACGGGATCAGCACTGGTGCTGTGAAACGCCGAGCTGGAATGTGCAGGACAGAGCAGGCTGAAGGGTTGGAGTTGGATTTGGTCAGTGTTGTAACTCTGGGGTCAGGACTGCAGCGAGCTCAGCCCTATGTGTGTGTGTTGGCCATCAGGGATGTGGCAGAGTGACCGAGAGCCACGAGTGGCCACTCGGAAGGGCCAGAGATGTGATGCTGTGGGATGGGATTGATGTGGAGCAGAGCTGGGGCACTGGGAGCACCAGCAGCCCTACAAATGGGGTAGGAACATCACACACAAAGCCAGCAGGGCTTTGTGTTGGAGCTACAGAGTGAGCTGTGTTAAACACAGACAGCCTGGCAGTGCTTTAGGGGTCTGAAAGGGGCTCTAACAGCTGGGGGGGAAAGGTCACTCCTGCTTTTCCTCCTGCGGGAATCTCAAATTTGAATTAATGATAGTGTCTGGTTCGGGTAGAAGTGCTGCCTGCTGCAAGGAGCTCAGTTTGCCATCGGATGCGAGGAGGAGAGGTTTGAGCCTGGACAATAAGGTTGGTTAATAGTTCATAGTCATTATGAAAGGTGGACCAGGGCATCCGTAGAGCAGTTTGATACAACATCTGCTGGGAAACTGGTTAATATTGGTTAAGGTTCCCTGGTTTTTAACAATGTGTAATTTGTAACTTTTCAAAGTGGTTTTACATAACTAAACTTAACCAGGAAGCTTCTGAAACTATAGTTGTAGATCTCAGTGAAGCTTGGAGTTTTGGGGTGTGGGATTACCTGGCTCATTGCTCCCATCTAGGGGAGTTCCAGACACTGGTTCCAGTCAGGTGAGATGGGAGCAGTCCCCTCTGAGCACCTTCACCTCTGGTGTGGGACAGCATTGTACCTATGGCTGTTCAGGAGGACAGCAGGTAGGGAGTCATGGGACTAAATTGTGCAGGAAACACGAGTTTTCTTGTCAAGTCAGATAAGGCAGGTTTAAAAAAAGTTGAATCTAAATTTAAAGAGGCAGAAGCAAGCAGGAAAGCTGAATCATCTTGGTAAAGGTAAGCTTTCAACTGATTTTTGCTGTAGCCACGTTACCTGTAAGTTATTGAATATGCAGGTGTAGCTCTTGTAATAGAATTCCCTTCATTAATGCTTGGATGGGTTCCTATAGGTAAAAAAAAGGAGTCTATGCATATCTGAGAGCAAAGTGAAGCTTCTCCTGTGCTCTTCTGCCTGGGTCAGCCATGTCAGATAGCTTCCCCTGCTCCTGGGATCCAGCACAGGCTGTGGTGTCCATTCTGTCACCTGTGCTCCTGAGAGCTTCCTGGCTGAACTACCAAATCACAAATCACACATGGAGATCTGAGCTGGAAAACAGTTTTTAATCTGAGCTGTAAATTTACTCGTTTCTGATGTGTATGTGCACAGAAGGTAGGAATTTGTTAGGGTGTTGCAAGATGACAGTCCCCAAAATCTGCCAGCTCTTGCCATGCTCAGTGATGTTCTACTGAGCCCCCAGTAACCTTGTCCATGATCTGATACTGTGACTGGAATGTCCCAAAGCTGGCTCAGACAAGTAGGAAAAGTGTCTGTGACTCAAACCACTGCTGAGCAATGTGTCACAGCAAACTCCCAGTGGCCTCTTGGTGTCTTTGTGCTGTGAGTGCTGAGCATAACTTGGAAGTTGAGGACTTTATGAAAGACAGTTTTTTTCAGTTTGCTCCACATTTCTGCTTTAAAAGGCAGGCTGCTGGCTTTTTTTTTTTCCTCGCATCCTTATTTTCCATATCAAGAGTATTTACACCCACTTACTAATTTTTCCGAGGTCTTAATTAAATTTGGTTTCTTTAACTTAAGAAGCCCCCAGGTGTTCTAGTGGCTTACTCTTCTGAGTACTGTACTGCCCAATGGTCTTGCCTTTAATCAGGTGTAATTGTAGTAGCCATTCCTGGCTCCTTAGTTTAAAGTGAGTGAATTTGTTTAGGAAGCTCATTGCCATTCTAGTGTGGGGGGTTCCTGATGCACAGCCTTCTGGAATGTCCTGCAGATCAGAAACACATGATCTAAGACTTACTTCTCCTGTAACTTCACTGCTGTCTGAAAAGGAAGAAAGTGTGGCCCTAAGATGGAGGCAATGTTTGAGCTCTCAGGTGCTCTTTGACCCTTCAGTTGCCTCTTGCAAGTAGTCTGATCAAGATCTCACTGTTGTGTCTCCTTGCCCTTTGTTTCATTTCCCTGCATATCACTGTTCCTTCACACTCTGAGCAGGACTAGAGGGAGGATGAACTGTGACACGTCGCTGTTCTTTAAGTGAAATTGCATTTCAGTGATTGGAAAAGTCTCAGAATAGTTTAGGTGCTGAATAATCCCATAGTTTCTTGGCTAAGTCAAGCTCTGCTTGAAAGATTTCCCTTGCAGAAACCAAAAGTGCAGTTGTGTGGCATTTGAGAAGTTAATTTTTAAAACAGGCTTTGCTGGAGTGTGATACAGGCTGACTGCATAGAACTGATTTGTGGTGAAGCCAGGATCTTTGCCATGGGAACAGTAATTATGGCTTCAGGCAGTGGGCCAAGAATGTTGTGAGGAAATTCCAGTCCCCTCCTATGGCTTTAGTTAGAGGCTGCAACAAGCTGGCTCTTGTGGCCTCCCCATCAGGCATGAGCACACATGGGAACCACATGTTGGTGGCAGGGGACAGGGGTGGCAGTGGCTGTTGGGTGGCATCAGGTCACCTGGGTGTGCCAAACAGCTCCATCTCACCTGAGAGTGCTGCATGCTGCTTTATGCACCTGGATCTTCAAGTCATATATCTGTTAATAAAATTATATTAGAAAATACTGGATTTAAACCTTAGGCTTGCTTTGACTTCAATCTGTGATGATTTTAAAAAAAAAAGGAGAATATTTAATACATGTGAACTCGCTGAACTGCACATTTTTAATTTGTAGGGATGGACTCTGGTCTCTTGACATCTCCTTCAGGTGCTGTCAGACTGGAAAATGCAGGTGTGCTGGTGCCACATTTGTTGTCCTCTCACACCAGCAGGAAGAGGAAATGTTATTTAGTTGCACATCCCCCATGGCTCTGGTACAACTCTTTCAAGCTTTCTGTGAGAATTTAATTCTGTGCTCAGCTGGGCCAGTGTTTGAGCCCTCCCATCTGTGGTGCTGCCTCTGCACAGCCACGGTTCAGGTGCAGTTGTGCTGCCTGGAGAGTTCCTGCTAAACCCATGTGTTCCACTGGTGGGACAGAAATGTCCTTCCATGAGTTCTGTGTTCCTGGAGTGACTCATCCAGTGCTATTTCTCCCTGGTAGGATTTCTTTTGAGCTTTGCCAAGCCCTCTCTGCTCCATGGCAATGACTTGAAAACTCAAGGCTGACGAGTAGTTAAGTTTCAGCTTAGTTAAGTTTCAGCTTGGGAGCTGTGTAAAAGCCTGGGCGTGTGCTGCCCTACCGAGCCAGCAGGACTGCATTGCTGCAGCACTTGGAGCTGAGGAATTTTGGGCTATTTAAACTGGCCACACCTTTTATTTGCTCAAAGGGCAGGTTTGTTTCACAGGGTGTCTCCATAGTAGCGAGGACTAAGAAAGAAAGTCAGGAGGGGCTGATGGATGAGTGGGTTGAGGATCCAGCTTTGCTGTGAGGGTGGTGTGTGCTCGAGATCTACACAGCTCATTGCCAAAGCACATGGGGTGAGCAGGCACAGCACTGGAGGGTCTGGTGGCTTTTGGGAACTCCAGGGCTTGCCTGCAGCCTCTAGAAACAGTGCTGGCACTTGCAGCAGTACTATGGGAGGAAAGTGCTGTGCTCTGAGTGTCTCACCCAGCTTCAAAGGGGCTGGGAGTGCCCAGTGTGCCATTGGGGATCCCAGTGGGGAACTTCCATTGGCTGCTCTGTAGGGATATCAGCCTCAATCTTGTCCAGGCAAGAGGGAGCTGTAACAGTTTTGAAAGCCTGAAGTGGCAGGTGACTGGTGTTGGCTGAGCAGAGCGTGGGTTGAAAATAAGTGTCCCCTGTGCCTGCCAGATGGGCTGATACCTCTGCCACAGATCCACTGTGTCCATGGAATATGCTGACTGCTGGGTTGGACTTAATTTGATTAATGGTAGATGTGTTGTAGTGTTTGAATTGGTACATCAGCCATGAGCAAATTGATGAACTAAATTGATCCCAACTGCTTTGGTTCTGATCAAATGATAAATTGTGTGTCCAGCAAGTGAGTGACACTGAAGTGGGGGCAGCATCACACTGTGGAATCTTGAAGTTGCTTTGTGTTGGCCTTAACTTCCCAGCTTCCTGGAAACTGTTGGGGATGCAGGTGTGTGTGTGTTCTTCAGAAGTGTTTCACAAAAAAAAGTTGACTCATGGTTTGTTTGTGACCCAAATTGGAATGTTTTTCACACTACTTCAAGTGACTAAAGAGTGCTGGAGGCAGAAGAGGGGAATAGAGGGGAAACATAATTGAGCTGTGCTGGACATGAGTCTTTGGTGGAAAGCAAGGAAAACTGGCATCCTTCCTAGTAGTTTAAATTTAGTTCCATTCTTGAATCTCGAATCTCTCAGCAAAAAATGTTGGAATGTAACATGAGTGTAATGATGATGTCATCAGACTGTATTTCTCTTAATAGTTTCTTCATAGAGATTTGAGCTGTGAACTGAAGGATCAGAGCATTCCTGCGTCCCTCTGGGACTGACCTCACAGCCCCTGATGAGCCGCTTGCTCCTCCTGTGCTCAGAGGCATTTTCCTGCCTCTTTGATCAGAGCAGAGGATTTTTGTGAGCTCAGTGGTCTGAGTAATTTTTTAAAAAATATTACAGTGGTCTTTTATTAGCTCTACAGTATTTTTCCAAATATAGGGAAAGTGAGGAACAACAATGCCCATGTGCTCTGGCTTCTTGCAGGATAGATTTCCTTTGATTTTTTTTTTTCAAAGGGAGTTTCCAGGTGCTGCTGTTCCGGGCTTTGCTTTCTGTAAGTGCCTGTTAGCTGATGGCATGCTTGCCTCCAAATTCCACCTTTTCCCTCTCAAAGTCCTGCTATCCCAAGTCTGTCAGAGCAGTGTAAGGTGCTCCACCTCCAGAGACAATCTTGCTGTTCTGTAGGGTTTCCTCAGTGAGCCATGGAGAGAAACAGCTTTTTGTGGATCTTGAGCTTGACCAGCCTGTAACTTCTGGCCTTTTTGGTCATTGTCCCCTTCCTTCCCATGTGCTCTTTTTGCCTTTGCTTAAATTTTGCTTTCTGCCTGGAAGTTGATTAATATCATATGTTTGGCTTGAAATTAATATTTTTATGGTGGTTTAGTTTGTGTTTGTTTCTAGCCTTTTGCACAAGCAGGATGCAGATGACTTACTGTAATCCATTTAAAATAAGTGCTGGATCTTAAGTAGATAAAGGATTATATAGGGCAGCTGGGAATTTCTGTAGCACTTCTAGGTGTGCTGATAGAAGCTGAGACAATCTCTGGCCTCATTCCAAAGTATTGTAAGCCAGGTAAAATCCTGCTGGCAGTGATGCAGTGTATGCAAATGAGCTGTTGCTTTTTAAGCTGTGAAAGCCTGGACAGACTAAAAATTCTTAGACTGTACTTGTTAAAACTTAAGGCAAGGCATAGAGTTTGGGCTGTGGTCAAAAGTACAGCTGGGGGAGGTATGAAATGTTAAGCTGTACCTTGCAGCAGCCTCCCTCTCCCCGAGTCTGAAAAGAGAACGAGGGAGTTGTTGGCAGCAGGGCTGCCTGGAGCACGGTGTGTGATTAAATTAGTGCAGCTTGGGCAAGGGGCCTTCTGTAGCCAGGAGCATCAGGCCAGAGGAAGCTGCTGGCATGGAAACCCATCCCAGTGGAGTTTCCCTGGTGCCAGTGTGCTGCTGACTGGGGGTTTGGGTGGTGGAAACAGCCCTCCCCTGCTTTAGGTAGGATCTGGCTGTGTAGCTCCAGGAGTGGTGGTTGTTTTCAGTCAACAGGAAGAGGAGATTTGTTAGTTCAAATGAGGAATTTGATGTGCTGTGAGTGCACTGTGGCTTCTGTTAATCTCGTCATAAAAATACCAGCTGTGAAAGAATGGCTGAACAGAAATGTCAGTGTAATTAATGCCTCTGGGAGCAGGGATGGGAGCTGGGGGTTGGAGAATTGTGTCTTGAAGTGCAGCTGGGCCTCCCCAAAGACTCAGAGTGCAGCAGGGAGAGAAGCAGTGCTGTAGGTAGATACGGGTGAGCACTGAGCACTCCCACTGCCCATGGCTGGATTTGTTCCGTTTTAAACCTACATTTAAATTTTACAAAACTTCAGACGTTAAATTATATAAAACTTTCTACTGTCTTTGCCAGTATAATTCAAAATACCCAGTGGGTGTGTTGTTGGTGAGAAACTCTTCTAAACCTGTTCAACCAACCAGGCTCGCTTTGATTCCTTTGCCTCTACTGAATTGGGTGCTTGGTATGAAACATTTGAATTTATACCATGGTTTTAAAAGAAACTCTTAGTGTTTCTAACATGTACAGAAAGAAAAGACAGAAGAGTCTGGAAAGAGACTGGTGATCCCTGCAGTGTAAGGGCAGAGAGCTGATGGAAGCTGCTGAGTGCTCATTACTGTGGGCATGGTCACGGAGAACTGGGTTTCAGTTTGCCTGAGTTTGGTCATTCCAAAAAAGCAACAATTTCCTGTGGTTATCCCATATCAGCTCCAGCAGGAGCAGAGGAAGAACACCCTCCGATGAAAAGTCATGGTTCATGCAGCCTCCTTGTGCTGGGGACTGGCCTGTGCAGCGTGGGCATAGCAGCACGGGGTGACCACTGAGGCTCCCTGGGGCACTGGGGCTGCTCCTCTCACACTTGAGCAGCCACTTCTGCCCTGGGCAATGCTGGGAAAGACTTTGGTGTGACTGCACAGTACTGCATGTACTGTCTGCAAACTTCCTTGTGTACAGAAAAGACTTTGGAATAACTGCCCTTTTCCAACCGTGGCAGTCTTCCCTCCTCGTTTGCATGTACTTCCAGCTGGGAAGCTTACAAATTGACTGCTGCTGCTTTTGATGTTGAACAATCATTCCCCCTCTGCCTCCCAGCTCTGGTCACAGTGGGCAGCACAGGCTGTCTCCAAGATAAGAGGGGAGTGGATTGGAAATTGCTCTCCTTAAAGAGACACTGACATCCTTGTCATCCCTGCCTGCAAGGAAGTTCTCAAATATGCAAGAAAATGTTTATTTTAAACAAGACATTAGGACAACTAAATTCTTTCCATAATGGTATAAATGCTTATTTTTCCAGTTTATAATTTCCTAGTGTTGCCTCCATGAGAGCCAGATATGTGGCTCATTTTCCCAGCATTTCCATGATGGACTGCAGGAGCTGCCCACTGTGTTTGCACAGACACACCAATTTGTACTGGAAGAACTGGAGTTCAGGATGTGCAGAATTTTACAAGTTAACATTTAAGATGATGTTTTAAAACATTCAAGTCCCGTTAAGGCTTGCTGCAAAGGCTTTCATGAAGCCAGAAACACCTAATTATGTGAGTAGGGCTGTGCTTTGGTGAGTGGTTCTTGTCAGTAGCTGCCAGGTGTATCCCAGGCTGTGGCACAGAGAGCTGTACCTGGAGTGGCAGCAGCAGTGCAGGCACAAGACTTTTCTAACAGCAAACACAAGGATTTTTTTCTAGCCTTGGAATTATGCCTTAATTTGAGTCATCAAAGGATGGGATCACAGTCTAATAGCCTCCCAGCCCAGCTTGCCTCTTGCTGCACTCAGGAATCGAAGTGCTAATTAGAACAGCTGTTAAAAGGCCCATTCCTAATGACTGCACCATGTGAGGAGGAGGAGGAGGCCGAGGCCAGAGCCTTGGTGGGAGCTGGTCAGCGCTTACAGGTGACCAGCAGCAGCTCATGAACCTGGGTTTGGAACCTGGCCTAATTCTCATCTTCGGGACATCAAAGTCCTTGAAGCCTCTTTGAAGAGCTGGCAGTGAGTAGTCAAACGAGAAATTCAAGATCTGAGGGGGAAAGAAAAAAAACAGCCCAAACCGTGTGTCTGTAGCTGGGTGTTCTGGGGCTCTCGGTGACCTACTTTCCCAGCCTGTCTGCTGGGGGAGTGCACAGAGCTTTTGTTGTTGCAGGGCTCCTGTTTCTGCAGGTGCCACAAGATACAGGGCGTGTGGAAGATAAGGGTTTCTGGTGCCATGGTGTGGAGCGGGGTACGTTTCCATTGAGGTGGGTGGGAGCTGCCAAGGCAGGGATGAGCTCTGAGCTTTTTTTCTATTGATGAAAGCCTTTTATTGTGGTGCCTCTGGGGAAGAGTAGCGTAAAAAAATGATGAGAAAGTGCTCTTGTGTGTTAGATCTGTGGTATCATGCTTGCTCACAGTTTACAATGGAATTTGAAGTCTTCCATGTAATTTAGTTGAGATTTAGCCGTGCTGATTGTAAGGTGCAAGTACAGATTGTGCTAAGAAGTCATTCATAGGCATGTTTGCTTTTGTCTTAGTAGTGTTTTTTTGTACCTACTGCTTGGGTTAGACCAGTCCTGGTCAATTGAAATTATTTAGATGACTTTACAGGGAATACTGTGTCAGAAAATACTTTCTACCAGATCAGGGTGCTCCAAGCCCTGCCTGTCCAGCCTGGGCATGAACACTTCCAGGAATGGGGCACAAAATGCACAACTTCGATTCATAGCTGCCAAGTCATTCCCAAACAGTTTTGGCAGCTTCAGAGTAAAAATCCTGTGGGATGGGAGCAGTCAGAAACCTGTTTTGCCACGTATGGCAGCAGAAGGTGCCTGTTGGTGCACAGCACTGTGTGTAGTGGCTTCACACAACTCAGCAGCACTCTAGCCCTGAGATCCCTAATGCTGAGCTGAAAAGAGATACTGGATAGTGCTGCTCCATTACCAAACAGGATCTGACTGATATTTAATTCATGGAGGTGAGCTTCACTGCCCACTGCCAGTATGTTTTCACTTACACTTGTGTTCAACTCCTCTCCAGCTTTCTCAGTTCTACTTTAGGAGTGCCAGGATAGAATTGAGTAAAATGCTGTCCATTTACCTGTCTTCTGTTCTCTTCCAGCGGGCAGCTGAGGAGCTTTTCTCTCCTTGTGTTACTACTAACGGACCCTTTATCATGAGCAGCAACTCTCCTTCTGCAGGTAATATTGCATGGAAACAAGCACAACAATTCTTGAGTACTGTGAGGAGGCCTGGATTTTCCTTCTTAGTCATAATTTTAAAATCTCTTCACTTTTAGTGAAAAATCTCCCATTTTGTGGGATGGTGCTGAATAATAATAATAATAACGTCTGCCAACAACACTAGACCATGTGGAAAGGAATAAAGTGCCAGTTTGGGGTTGATGGCTCAGACCTGCACTAAAAATATGGGGGACTAGGTGTGTGCTTTACACAAGCTAGGAAATGGCCACTGGAGAATTGATTCCATTGCAGTGGCATTTGGCTGTGTCACTCCCATCATTTAATTTTGGGGAAAAAAAGAGTAAAACCATGAGTCTTCAGTCTCAAGTTAACTTATGGAATTTCTCTGTAATAGTGCAGTAACTGGCTGGGGAGCAGCATCTGTGTGTCAGCAGTGGGAAATGTGTTCTTATTCTTCCAGGCCCTTCTCAACAGCATTAACTCTTGCTTCTTCCAGCTAATGGAAACGACAGCAAAAAATTCAAAGGTGATAACAGAAGTGCCGGGATCCCATCCCGAGTAATCCACGTCCGCAAGCTCCCCAGTGACGTCACGGAGGCAGAGGTCATTTCTTTGGGCTTACCCTTTGGCAAGGTCACCAATCTTCTGATGTTGAAAGGAAAAAACCAGGTATTGTCTCCACAACTGAAAGCATGGCTTGTGTCAAAGGCTGTTGATAAGTTTGTCATCAGGAAACCAGCTCCAAGTTGTTTAAACGGCTGCCGTGTGTTACGAGTCAATAACTTTTGCACACTCTTATTTTACTTTTCTGTGATTATCCCATGAGCTGTAGAAAATACCATTTTCAGGCTGCAGAAGGAGCTCAGTCCATAATTACAGGTTGTCACTTATAATTAGCGTTAGGCCTGGTTTGGAAATTGCAGGCCAGGGATTATTTGAACAGCAGTGCCATGAGTTGGCCTTTTTCACTCAGCCTTTCTTGACAGCTGAGTTACCACCGTGTAACGTGGCATATTGAGGACACCTTTACAGAGCTGGTAAATGAGCTGGGTATGACTGAAATACTCTTGGGTAATACAGGAGGTGTGCACTAATTTGGTAACTAAAATTGTCTTGCAAATTAAGGAGTAAAAAAGCAAGCCAACTTTAATCATTGCTTAAAATAATGTCTTTAATCTTAATTATGAAAAGGTGCCTCTGATATATTGCATGGTGTGATTATATGCAAGTGCTTATTGCAGTGACTTGCTACAATCCCTTACGTTTCTCTTCTGAGGGAGAGAAGTCCCGAAGGGTGTGGAGCAGTGAGGGGGCTTCCTGCCCTGGAGAGAAGTGAAGAGTCTGGATTGTTGCTCTCTTTGTGTTCTTGCAGACTCATCTAAGTACATAAAACATGGAGATCTTAGGCTGAGACAGGAGCATTGCATTAAATCAGTCTGAAGAGGCAAGATCTTGATTTGTTCTACCTACAGTTTTAAACAGCTCTGTTTACAAAAGCACAGGTGTAAATGCAGTTGTGAAAACCAAGTCCTGTTAGGCTCTGCTGGAGGTTTGGGGTGACCTGGTGCTGTCCTGGTGTGACGTGTCCCTGTTGGGTTTCATTTCCCAGGCTTTCATAGAGATGAACACGGAGGAGGCAGCCAACACCATGGTGAACTACTACACCACAGTGACTCCTGTGCTCAGGAGCCAGCCCATCTACATCCAGTTCTCCAACCACAAGGAGCTGAAGACAGACAACTCTCCAAACCAAGCAGTCAGTTTGTTCTCTGCATTGTCATCCCAGGGAGGGGGGGGACACACAGATCTCTGCATGGACTTGTGTAACATCTGGTGCTTTAGGGTGTTTGTTTCTAATGCTTAAAAGATTTCTATCAAGTGCAGCCCTGATGGGGCAGAACTCACCTGTGGTAGAGCACAAGCTGGTGCTGGTAGGTGCAGCTTTGACATGGCAGCACCTGAACCCAGCAGGTCTCAAGGCTCTGAGCCCTCAAGGGTCTCTGCACCACACACTGCATAGAGGAAAAAATTCCTAGTTTCAGCTCAACCCTTTCTGGCAACACTGGAAAAAAGTTCAGGTGTTGTGGCTCTTTGTCAGGGGTGGCTGCCAGTCTTTGTCTGCTCTCACTTTTTGAGGTGACTCCGATCAGGATCAGTGCACCCACTGCTGTGCAGATGGAATGCTGCTGGTTGGGTGTCTCTCACAGCTGGAGCCACGAGTGTTCTGTGTGTTAGGGAGCCCTGCAGAACCCCCAGGCACTTCTCACTTCTGGATCCCTGTGGCAAATGCGCATCAGTCTTTTGTCAGCTTGTCTAGGATTCTGGAGATGGATTCAGAAGAGCCCTTTTTTTCCCTTTTTCTAAACAATTAGATAATTTTGCTGCATCAGTTAATGCCGAGCTAGTTTTTGCCATAGCATAAGTACTGCATGGTTGATTTAGTTTGCATTTTTGCCTTTCCATTACTGGTTGGGATGGTCTTTATTGTCCCTGTCTTAAACATCTCCCAACCCTTGGAGCAGCACATGGCTGTTCTGCTCACTGCCGAGTCCAGCAGGCTGCTTGCAAAGAGGGAACTCAAGGAGGGCTGTTTTTTGGAAGCAGAAGTGTGGGTCTAACAGCTTTTTTTTGTTCCTGCAGCGTGCCCAAGCAGCTCTGCAAGCTGTGACCCAGGTGCAGGCCGGGGCTGTGGCGCTGGCCGCCACGGCCGCGGCCGTCGATGCGGGGATGGCAATGACTGGCCAGAGCCCTGTCCTGAGGATCATTGTGGAGAATCTCTTCTACCCTGTCACTCTAGATGTTCTGCACCAGGTAAAACATGTTTCCACAACTGCCTGGGGGTTGTCCTGGAGGAAGGGACAGCAGCAGCTGATGTGTTGCTGTAGTTGCAAATCTGTGGTTTGTGTTTGTACAGAGACTATAGAGCAGGAGGTGCTGCTGGTTTTGGTCCCCAAAATCTTGCATGATTTTAATTTCTTAAAGATTTGAGTCCTGGTCCACATTATTGGATCAATTACAGTTCTTGAGGTTATCTTTAGGTTTTAGCAAACTAAAAAGTAGCTACTCTCCTCATCCGTGTGCTGGGGCCTGGGAAACATAGAGTGTCCAGGAGCTATTTAGGACATGGCCATTTTGGAAAGCTCCCTCTGTCTGCTGTGATTGTTTAATGTTATCTTCATGTTGAAAATACAAGCTTGACTGCGTTTAAGAATTCCTGAAATTCCTGGAAGAGGTTGAGTTCATTAAGGTGTTTGTGAATATTCCTGTTTAATAACCCAGAATAAACAAACTGTGCTTAGGGAGCAGTTCAGTCACTCTGGTGTGTTCTAGAATGATGCCAGTCAAGCAAATCCCATATTTAAAACCTTTTAAAACCTTTAGTGCTGCAGCTGAATGCTGACAGGCTGAAGGGATGACTTTTGTTTCTGCTTGTAATAAGAGATCAATATGAAATTATCTTATTGGAAATGTTGATAACAAGATACGCAAATATTATCTTGCAGATCTTTTCCAAATTTGGTACAGTCTTGAAAATCATCACATTCACAAAGAACCACCAGTTTCAGGCCCTGTTGCAATATGCTGACCCCATGAATGCTCAGCATGCCAAACTGGTGAGTAAACATACCTGGATTACTCTCACTTGGGTTTGCCTTGTTTAATCCAAGCTCAGGGTGGGCATTGGGGTGGGCTGACACCAGCATTACCCCAAGGACAGGGCATGAGTGGGAGGTGGGAGGGAATTTCTCCCATATGCGACTTGGAGGCTGCCAGAGGGGCTGAACAAAGCAGAGCTGTGTCCATGTTGAGATACCTGTTCTCAGGTGGAGCCATGGGATGGCTTAACACCCTTGCTCTCCAGAGAACAATTTCTGTGAGCTTGATCTGAATGCATTTGGGTGAGGACTGGTTTTGTTTCCTCACAGTCTCTGGATGGACAGAACATCTACAACGCCTGCTGCACGCTGCGCATCGACTTCTCCAAGCTCACAAGTCTCAATGTAAAATACAATAATGAAAAGAGCAGAGACTTCACCCGCCCAGATCTGCCCTCTGGGGACAACCAGCCCACTCTGGACCAGACCATGGCAGCTGCTTTTGGTGAGCGTTCAGGAAGTGGGAACAGGACAAAGCCAACTGGTGTGTGTGTGTGTGTGTTATGGTGACACCCCACCTGCACCCCCCTGCTTCTTTTCCTTCTGCACTGTGCTCTAAGAAGTGCTTGTTAGGCCTTGTCCTTGCAAACACCACCTGGGCTCAGCTCTTTCTGAGGGATGTTTTTCCAAAAGTGCCTTATCTTGCACTGACTGTTTCTGTCTGTGTGCACACCCTTTGCTTATATGCTATAACAAATGTAGAAGTTAGGTCAAGTTATAATTTAGGCTAAATACTGTTAAGTATTATTTCTCTGTTAGATTGTTAGGATTAAGCTCTAAATTCAGGTATAAGTCAAGTTTTCATTTTTTTTCCTTGTTTACACTGTTTTTACATGCACACATACCTAGGTGAACTTCACTTAATTTCTGGGTTTTGTTTGGTTTTGTTATTGCTTGCTTTCCCTTGTTGTTAGTTATCCTTTATAAGTAGAGTGAATCTTGCCAACGAATCTTGCCAATTGTTGTGCTTTGTAGTTAATATTAGATACAACTTTTGCTCATACTCTCAGTGATTTTTTGGGCAATCTCAAGCACAATCGTTCAGGACACTGTGTCAGGAGAAGGGGAGGGGAGATGTCATCCTGGTGTATTTGTGTAAATTTTGGAATAGAGTGTTACTAAAGCCAAACATATGGGGATCCTTGAGGATCAGATTGGTGCCAAATCCCGTGTCAGTCCCAGTGGTGCCTGTGGTGCCACCTGGTGTTTGCCCAGGAATTGTTTTGGTGATCTCTGGAAGTCTATTGTTCCGTGAGAGGCATTTTTCAATTGCTGCTTTTGTCTTAGGGTTTAGCTTTCAACTAAGTGCTTCTATTGAAGGACAGATCAAGACATTTTGGCTAAGTTTAGGGGAATTTGGGTTAGGTATTAGGAAAAATTTCTTAACCCAGAGGGTGGATGGACACTGAACAGGCTTCCCAGGGCAGTGCTCACAACACCAAGCTTGACAGAGTTGGAGAAGCATTTGGACAGCACTGCAAGGCACCTGGTGGAATTGTTGGGTCTGTCCTGTGTAGGGCCAGGAGCTGAACTTTATAATCCTCATTGGTCTCTTCCAACTCAGAATATTATGTAGTTCTGTGAAGTTTAGTTTTCTGTCTGTTGGAAATCTTATGATGTGTGTTTTTCCCAGGTGCCCCAGGAATAATCTCTCCTCCATATGCTGGAGCTGGCTTTCCTCCTACTTTTGCCATTCCTCAGGCTACAGGTACTGTATTTCGTAAGTTAAAATTTCATGTAGGTTTTCTGTTGCTAAAGCATCTTCATATTACAAAGCAAAGTGGTGATGTTTTTCTTTGAGTTAGCCATGCAAATTTTAAATGCTGGTATTTGGACATGGGACTGGTGATCCAGTACATCACCTCAGCTAGGAATACTGTGTGCAGCCATAGCACCTCTGGGCAATGTCCTGGTGATGGGAAGAAAATACATAAAGCAGGATGGGAGAGACTGTAAAGGCAGACTTTGAAATAATATGGACAGGTGGTGAGGAGGTTTAAGTTCTTGTGCTTTGAATTTCCTCATGTCATCACAGAGGTTGGGACCTCTATTTGACAACTGTAAATGTGGTCAGAAGCAAGGAATCTGTCAATTTTTTTCTTAAATATTTTGAGAAAGTTGGTATTTAATCATGACACTGATTCCTTGTGCTGGGACAGTCGCACTTTGAAGTTCACAGCTCATGCTGTGATAATTGCTGCTTCCAGAAGCAGCCAAGAATCTGAAAACTGGAGGTGCTGAACATGCTTTTGCAGGAGTGCAAGCCTAAACAAGCCTTGCTGGGGTTTTCAGCATTCCAAGCCATGTTGACTTTCTGGGAAACACGATGGAATTTCCTTGCTTTTGACAAACACAGAGTGGGCTGTTGCTGTTTTGGTAACATCCAGCCCTGCTGAGGAAACAAGCAGGGGCTGTTTTGGGGAGTAACCCATGGAATTGACCACTAGCAGTTGTTTCTTGAGCTCTAAAGCTCTTGCCCCTGACAGGCTGGCACAGGAGGTGCCAGCTGGTACTGGGAGCTGTCTAGGCATGCCTGTAAATCCAGCTGCAGTGGTTCCCACTCAGGGGAGCTGGGTGATGGTGGCACAGGGTACCTGGTGGTTGCATGCGTGGTGACAGCACATTGTGCATGCCCTGTGTGGACAGACCCTCCCCACACCCCATGTGTGACACCTGCCCTGCACAGCAGAGCTGAGGCTTTGTGCTCATCCGCTGCTTGTGAAGCACGCACGAGAGTGCTGAGGCACCTGCTCAGCACCAGGCACTGCAAGAGCAAATCCTGTCAGAAACCAGAACATTTCCTGCAGCACCAGAAGCGGAGGCTCCTGTTGCCCTTAGGATTACACGGGCACTGTTGGGAATGACGACATGCATGGTTCAGAGGGTGTGCCATTCTCCCTTCTGGTGCAGCAAATACACTAGAGTACGTGCTGTTAATTCTTTACTGGTTGATATTCTTTAATTTCCAGGCCTGACAGTTCCAAGTGTTCCTGGAGCTCTAGCTCCTTTGGCAATTCCAGCAGCAGCTGCGGCGGCTGCAGCAGGACGGATTGCCATTCCCGGCCTGTCTGGGACAGGGCACTCCGTGCTGCTGGTTAGCAATCTGATCCCAGAGGTTAGTGCAGTCCTAACTTTACTTTTTATTTATTTTTATTTTTTTTTCTTCCTTCCTGTTATCTCTGCTTTCACTTTCTGAGCACAGATTGGGCTAAAATTCGTTGAAAGTGAAATTCTGCTGTATCCAAAGGAGGCTAGAGCAGCTGCTGCCGTGCTCTGACAGCCCCAGGTGCAGGGCAGAGCAGTACTCTAGTTGCTGAAGGGAAATGGGAAAATCCATCTCAGATTGAAATTGCTCTTCCTTGGTTCAAAGCCAAGGATGCTGCCTGCCTGCTCTTGTCCCCCAGAGACTACAATGCCTGTCCCTTCCTCCCTCTTCTGTGTGGAGTCTCCCCACCATTCCCATGGAATAGTGTCATGTGGGTCACAGAATAGCCATGTCCATTCCTTTTCCTCGGCATGTTGTAGTTTTTAATACATTAATTCAGAACTACAGAGAGGCTTCATGCTGACCTTTGCTCTTTCTGTGTAGTGTCTGGATCCCTGCTAGCTTTACCTTGTACCTGTGCAGTATTTCCTCTGCCATGTGCTTGCACATTTCCCCCTTCCAGGATTCCTGAAAGTTTTTCCTTAGCTAAACCCTTTAACAGCTCACAGTTTACATTTTCAATTCTACTTAACTGAGTGAGTTGAAATATTTGGGTTTCTCTAAAAATAAAGCAAGTAATATTTGAACAAAAACCTTGTTTTGATGAAAGACAGCACCATAAGGGAATTGGATACAGGGGGCTTGGATTTTCTTCAGTCAGCCCCTGGATCTGGTTGGATTGAAAGTGTAGAACCTCTGGTGTTCAGCAGAGCAATGAGGCTCTGCTGAGGAGCTGTAACTGGTGGGACTGTGCACACACGTTAATAGCACTTTGCAAAGCTGTAAAACTTACCAGTGATGGCAGAGTCACCACAAAACCTCTTTGGATCAAAGGGGAAGCCTGGATGTGATGAATGATCAAAATGTTTAACTCTTAACGAGATGAACCAATTGGATCATGTTTCAGACTGCTCTTACCTGTCATTGCTGTTCTCTCCAGGGCATGAAATAACAGCAGGGGCTGTGGAACAGTTTTGGGATTTGCTGCTCGTGCTGCCTGGAAACTGCTCTGCCATCCCAGGGACTCTCATCTCTGGCTTGTTCCACCATAAGTCCTGATAATTGCTGGCATCATTAATCCTGACCAGTGTGATGCTTCCCAGTGTGTGCTCCCAGGAAGCTGTCAGGTGCCTGGATGGCAGTGGCAGGACAAGGGGCTGTGCTGCACCTCTCAGATTTCTCACAGCTCTGTTTAGGCAGGAGCAGGCAGTTATTTCATGCCCTGTGGTTTTTTTTTTTGAGGAGCTCTTCACTCTCCATCCAGCTTGTCTTTGGGCTAGAGAGACTTTGGGACTTGGACTGAAGCTGTGAACTAACAGACATGAAACTTTTTCCACTGCCTGTATAATCAGTGTTGTAGAAACTTACCTGTGCCACAACCAGTTAGTAAAGAGACAGTATTGCCTGGAATGACTGCTCTACCATGGGGTGGGAAATCATGGGAGCTGAAATGGCTCCATTTTTTTCTTCCACAAGAGTGGGAAGGAACAGTCCACACACCTCAGCTTGTGGTGACCCAATGCTTTGGGCTTCTGCACAGTGAGGTCAGGCCACAGAGTGAGAAAGGAGCAGTCCTCTACAAACAAGGTACCAGCTCCTTTCTCTGAGTGCTTCCAGCAGACCTTGGAGTGGGATTTGTGGCAGTACAGCTGCTCATCCCCATGATCTGTTTGTTCAAAGTAGTGGTTGGTATCCAAGGTGGACGTTCCTTGTTTCTTTCCAGCCAAGTATTATGGCATGGATTGCTTCCTGCATATCCTGACCCCACAGCAGCAAATGAAGCTGTTTGTGACTTGGTCCATGAAGTCATTAATTGTTAATTAAACAGAGAAAATATTTTTAGTGAATGCTGTTGAATTGGTTATTGCAGCCTGTGGAAGTCACTCTGGAGGATACTGTCTCTTAACTCCTTTGTATATCTGAAGTAAAAATGCCTTTTCTTTATCATTGTGTTCCACTAGGTAAAACCTATTAACTGTTTCTGTAAGCAAGTTATTGTATGTAGAATTCTATAAATCTGACTGATGGAACACTACATATTCCTTATGTATTTACTGACCTGTGTTTTTTGCTACTTTTTTCTTTTCTCCCCATCCCTGAATTTTTTTTCTTCCCCCGATCCGGAATTTCTTTGCCAACTGACTGCACGGTACTTCTGCTTCCTGTTGTTGCTTGAAACAAAAAAAAANCAAACCCTGCTCTTCGGAAACCAACCTGCCCTTCAATATTAACCATCTTGAAAACTTCATCATCCATCAACCAATTTCGCCATTTCCTGCGGGGACTCTGCCCTTCCTCGTTGTGGACGATTTGTGCAACCTCGCTCTCCCCTTCGATTCCTTACCTCTTCCCTGTCCCTCCGCTGCCTTGCTCTGCTGTTCTCTAAAGAGAGTTACACCCCAATGCCTCTTTATTCTTTTCGGTATGTTATTATTCACACTTTTTATTACCTTGTTTTTTCATTTATTTGAGATTACTTTTTT
>VZTB01013181.1:145631-158489 GCA_013397245.1 Thryothorus ludovicianus
CATAAAAGCGAGTCCCAACCCCAGCCCTGGGTGAGCAGCGTCTGCCCCGCAGCCCCCGCGCACCCCAAAACCACCACACACCCCTCTGCTGGGCAGAGGCATCGCCAGGCTCTGCAGCCATGGGGCCAAGTCCTGCTCCCGTCTTTGTCCTCGCTCTGCTGCTGCTGCTCTGGGCCCCAGTGAATGGTGAGTGCACCCCCCTGAACCCCAGGGCAGTGACATGGCTTGGGGGTACCTGCCCAGCTCCCCCAGCTCCTGCCTCCACCTGCAGCCAAGTGCAGCCCACAAGGAGGGGTCCAGGGGTCCCAGGTAGGACCACGGGAGTGACACTGCCCCGTGTCCCTCAACCAACCCAGTCTCTCTCCTGCAGGGCAGCCCCGGGGACGGATCCTGAGGGGCTCCGAAGCCAGGCCCCACCTGAGGCCGTACATGGCCTCGCTGCAGCTGGACGGGCAGCACGTCTGTGGGGGCTTCCTCATCGCCGAGCAGTGGGTGCTGAGCGCTGCCCACTGCACCGAGGAGTCGTGAGTGTGTGTGGGGGGGTCAGTGCGTGGCTACGGGGGCTGATGGACTCTGGCCAAATCCCACTCTGGAGCCTCGACCCCAGTGTCAGAGCGTGAGACTCAGCTCCCACCTGCAGAGCAGACTGGGCACAGCTGTGGGACCTGCCGGAGCTCCCTGGTGGAGCTCTCCATTCCCCACAGCATCCCATTTCCATGGCTTGGGGCAGGGACACTCCCGGCTGTTTGTCCCACACTCTGACTCCCTTCCAGGGATGGCAAACACTTCCAGGTGCTGCTGGGTGCCCACTCACTGACGGAACCGGAGCCCCACAAACGCCTGTACCAAGTGCGCGCCGTGTTCCCCCACCCTGGCAGCAACATCCACAACAACAAGGATGACCTTCTCCTCCTCCAGGTGGGCTGGCGGCTGATGGGACTCTCCTTTCCTCCAGGCACAGCCCCGTTCTTGCAAATCCCACTGTCCCTTGGGACCCTGCAGGGTCACTGACTGGCCGGAGGAAATCCTCATGGTCAGGCTGGGCCTGGTTCCCCCGTCCATCCCTCCCTGTCCTGTGGGACCATCCCTGCTTCCCCTGCCAAAGACCTTTGAGCTGTGTCCAAATGCCTCCATCTTCCCCATAGCTCCATCTCTGATCTCTGGCTGCACCCTGGGGCTCCAATCAGGAGGAGAAGCCCTGAGTGTGGCTGAGGCTGGGGTGGTCTCGGTATCAGGGCTGGGCTCACTGTGCTCTGCTGAGTCCCAGCTGCCCCTGTGACCTGGGTCCCCTCTGGCTTTGTGGCAGCTGGAGGAGAAAGCGGAGCTGAACTCGGACGTGCGGGTGCTGCCCTTCCAGCGGGAGGACAGGGACGTGGCGGCCGACACGGTGTGCGAGGTGGCCGGGTGGGGCACCACGGACCACAGCGGCACCCGGCCGGACAAGCTGCAGCAGGTGGAGCGGCCGGTGATCAGCCGCGACGTCTGCAACCACCGCACCCGCCACGACGGCACCATCACCAAAAACATGATGTGCACCGATTCCCGCAGGAAGGACACCTGCAAGGTATCACACACCCCAGCCGCACCCCCGCAGGGCTGGGAGGGGACAAGAGGACACAATGCCCAGAGCCTGGGAGAGGGGAGGCGCTTTGGGACGGGAGGGGACAACCCCGGGGTGTGCGCCCTGTGCTGGCAGCTGCAGAGCAGCTCGGTAATTCCTGCAGGCAGGAATGAGGGGTGGGAGACGGGCTGGCGTGTCCTAGCGAACCCTTGGCCGTACTGATGAGGTCTGGTCCCGCAGGGAGACTCCGGTGGCCCCTTGGTCTGCGGCGGGGTGGCCGAGGGGGTGGTCACGGCCGGCTCCCGCGTCTGTGGCAACTACAAGAAGCCGGCCATCTACACCCGCATCGCCCCGTACGCAGCCTGGATCGACGGCGTCATGGCCTCCGCGGAGGGAGAGGGGGACACTCGCTGAGGGCGCCGCAGGGACCTGCTCCGTGCCACGGCTTGCTGCTGCCAGCATGGCCAGAGCACCCACGGTGCCGCCCCACTGCGTGCCACGGGCTCCCACTGCTGCCCACCCCGCTGCCAAAGCGTCCCCACGAGCCAGGAGGAAAGCTGGGCCAGGGGATCGGCGAGGAACTAAGGAAGGGGGTCCCTGGCTCCCCAAGAGACAAAGCACAGGGCCCTGGTTGGGGAGAATTGGGGTCACAGCCCTCAACAGGCTTTGCTGAAGGTGCCCAGAACGCTGCCCGCGACCGCTGCAATAAAGTGATGATGATTCCTGCAGAGCTGCTGGGCTGGAGGAGTGGGGTGAAGGAGGGAGCTGGGGGGGTCTGCACAGGAGCCTCTGCCCAGGGGGGAACTGGACATGGGATGGGAGATGCTGAGGTTGTGCCCTTGGGGACAGCATGGCCTTGGGTGGGAGCAGGGGACACATCCTGCAGTGTGGCCACAATCTGATCGAGATCTGGGACCTCCCGCAGGGTCATTGTGTGAGTATTTGGGAAAGCAGAATCTGCATGTCACTGATATGGCAGTGGCAGCTCTGGCTCCCACCGTGGGATCCGTGCTGGAACCCAGCAGGATTCTCATTGGGACTGTCTTGTCCCAGGAGCCAAGGGGCAGGGCAGGGAGGAGCCCCCATCTTCCCACCAAAATCCTGGTGACCCCTTTCCCCCGGCTCTCCCACTGCCCTATGTTTGGAGGGAACAGAGGCACAAGAAATGGGAGCAGGGCAGCAGCACAGCCCAGGGCACTGCCAGACCCTTTCAGTCCCATCCCAGGGGCTCTGTGGTCACCAGGGGGCTGAGGGGGACACGAATGTGTCTCCATCCTGTGCTGTGCTGCTGTTTCCTGTTCCAAATCAAACATTAAATAATCCCAAAAGTGTTCTATAAGGAGCTCACAGAGGACCCGGTTTGAGTTTTACTTACAGGGGAAAAGAGCCTTAATAAGGTGCAGTTTCCTAATTAGCAATTTGATTGTACCTAATTACCAGCAGAGCAGAGAGGGGGAGAGGTCTCTTACAGCTCTGTGCAGTGAAACATTCGCTGGAGTCGAGGGATGAACTCTGTCACCAGCTCCAGTTCTCAAGAATAATGAAATCATGGTTCCAGAGGGAAAGGAATGTACTAAGACTGGCTCACTCCCTCTCTTAAACGGTCTGTGGGGACCTGGAATTGCTGGCTGGGATGCAGCAGCAGAAGGCTCCAGGCTTTTCTCCCTAAGGGCTGATGGACCCGTGGGAGAAGAGCAGGCTCAGATCCCCCCCGAAGGGCTGGGGCTGCACAGGCACAGCCACACCGGCTCCAGGAGGTTGTGATTTCCTGCCCGAGGCAGCAGCAGCTGAGGGCAAGGGAGGGCAAAAGTCTGAAAGGATTTTTGGCTGCACCAGGAACGCTCCTCCTCTGGCACACTCAAGTGTCCAGCCTTGCTGAAGCTGGAGGATTACACAACCCCAAGGATCTGATGTTTTTTTCCTCGAGTGTCCATAAGGCAAACCTTGAAAACATTCATTTCCCCTTTCCCCTTTTTCCAACGATGCTGGTTCCTTTCCTGACAGATGCTCTGGCAGCCCTCCCGTGGCTCTGCTGCCCCGGCCCCACGCTGGGCGGCCACGTCACACCACAGAAACAAACCACATGGTTCTGTACAAAATCAGGAGAATTTTTATTTACAGCAACAAGAGGCAAAGGGAGGGTTCACTCCAGGCAGCAGCACTCACATTCCTGCTCCCATCCAACACCGATGGGCACACAGGAGCCAACTCCTGTTGCAGGGACAGGTTTGCTGAGGGATCAGGAGTGCCCAGCCCATGTGGCACTTTCCAAGCAGCTGGAGGGAGGCACAGGATGGATGTGAGGTACCAGCTGTGCTCCCCTCAGCTGGGACTTTGTTCCTCACCAGCTGCCCCATCACCACTCTGCCCAGGCCAGGGCAGCTGCCAGGACATTGCTGCTCTGCTGGCACAGCCCCAAAACACAGCCAGGCTCTCCCAACCCGGGCCCCAAATGATGGGGAAACCTCTGGCATTCCTTTCCAGCTCTTCCCTGGTAAAAGAGCCAGAGCTCCCTCAGCTCTGTTTTCCACCACAGCTCAACCAAGGATGAGCAGCAGCAGCTTTTCCAGAGTGAGGGAGAGGAGCTGCCTTTCCCTTGTCCCAAAACCTCCATGAAGGGAGCCTGGTGCAGCTCTTGGCCCCCACTGCACCCCGGGAAGGGCTCAGGAGTAGCTGAGGGGCATCTTCCTCCAGAGACCCCCACACAGGCAGTTCTTGATCCAACGCTGCTCCCACTGCTTCACTGCTGTCACCTTGTTGGGAGATTTCAGCATGGTGACACAGCCACACCTGGGGGGACATGGAAGGTGCAGCCAGCCTGAGGGGCAGTGCAGAGCCAGCACTGCTGCATGGATCACACAGGGATCTGGGTATCAGTGGGGGAAACCAGCCCCTGTCATCTGCAGGTGACACTTGTGAGCACTGAAACCAGCTGAAACCAGCGAGCAACAATCCCACTGAGGGCTCTGCTGGAGCTGGAGCCTGGCAAGGAACAGCCCCAGCTGCTGTTTATACACGAAACCACTGACAGTCATCTCACAAAAATGATCTGCTACAGAGGCTTTCTATTAAAATCAGTAATTAAAGCTAATTCAATCACATGACTTAGATGGATGCTTGTTCCCTGAGCCATTATCCTGAAATCCAGGCTCTCCCATGAGGGTGGATGAGTAGGGCAGCACGAAATGCAAGCCTGGTGGAATGATGACCCCAAAATGAGAGCGGGGGCAGTGGGGTGATTCCTCCCTCCAGCTCTGCCATGATCACACAGGTGCTTTAATGGCCAGACCCACAGAACTGGGCACCACATAAAGCAGTTGCTGTAGGGTCTCCTCCAGGCCAGATGACTTTAAGAGCTTTATCTGACCTGTTTGATTTTTAACCCAAGAGCCAGGCTGCAACAATGCCACTCTCTGACAATGACGTGGGCATCCCAGGTTGGGGACACCTTTATCCACAGCCCCAGTTGGCCTCAGAGGGCTCCTGAAGGACACAGGGCTGTCCAAGTCCTGCCCAAGCTCTGCTGCAAGTGTCACTTACCTGGTGCAGGACTTGCATTCCTCTGTTGGGTAGGCACCCAGGTGCAGCCGCCTCAGGTGGTCAATTTTGGGCTGTCCAGGGGCCCTGGGGAGGGAGAACAGGACTTTGCTAGAGTGGCACTTTCCATGAGCTGCTCCCAGGACAGGGAGCTGAATCTCACTGACCAAAACTCTGCCCACTTGCACACCCAGTGCCATGAGATTCATTGTCACAATGACACAATTAACCACATTAATTAATGGGGGTTTTTCCCCCATTTGCTACCACATTTCAGTACTTAAAGTTCCCAGCCCATCACAAGCTGAGAAATGGATTTGAGCAGAGAGGACAAAGTGCTCCTGGGTCATGGCAGCATGGAGACAAGCCAAACCTCAGAGCTGCCAAGACTCCTCACCATGGCACTGACTCGTTCCAGGGGTTTGTACCTGACAAAGGCATCGAACTGGGAAGAGACAGTGTGGCCAACGAGCCCGGGAGCCTTCCCAAACTGCAGCCGGACCAGCTGCTTGTTCTGCAGCTTGCTGATGATGCCATCGTTGATGGGCAGCCAGTCAATGTTGGGAATGAGCAGCTGGCTGGGCAGGAGGCAGCACTCGTCGATCAGGGCATCGTCGGGCTCCGTGATGTGATTTTCCTCACGACCTGCGTGGGAAATAAGGAAAGAACCCTGTGACCTTTACATTTCTCCCTCAGAGCTCCAGAGAGCTGCGTGCAGCCTCCTCCTCCGCTGCCAACTCAGCCTGGAAAACAATAACCTTGGCAGCTGCACTTGCCCTTTCTCAACGTGCCAGACCCCCCTCGGAGTCACGTCCCACCCCATTGCTGCAGGAATTACTGCTCAGGGAACCGGCCACACTCACAGCACAGCCAGAGCTTGGTCAGGAGCCTGAAGAGCAGGGACATGCTGTCCTGGGTGTCCGAGGTGGCCGTGTACACGGGGAGGCAGCTGGGCTTCAGCAGCCCCCAGATGCGGATCACCACCATGAGCTCCCGGAACATGCCGAGGGACGCGCCGTCCCGCAGGAAGCTGTGGCCAGGGCGCACCGGGGAGCCCTGCAGGGGACAGCGGCGTGGCTGGGGGTCACTCCAGCCTGGGTGGGGCTCACACCAGCCTGGGTGGGTGTCACACCATCCCCAGTCACCACACTGCATCCAGACAGCTCCTGCTGCCAGCAGCACACACCCTATGGAACCCGCTGCTGGGGATGGTGGAGGGTCACCTGAAGGTGACACCTCTGCAGAGCTGCAAGAGGAGTGTCCCCAAATCCCCCCAGGTACTGTGCTGGTCACCAGACCCAGATGGGCATGGCAAGGGCCATTCTCTAATTCTGCTGCTCCTTCCTCCTCCCCAGTGCCTGTGCTGACAGGGATGTTGCCCTGTGTGCCTTGGTTAAAGCCCCCCAGCACTGCCCACGGGTGTTTGTGTCCTCTTGGTGTGTTCCCAGCACTCCAGGTCTCACCTGGTTGGGAAGGCTGGCCAGCAGGTAGAGCACAAAATCCCCCACCCACTGGATGAGCTGCTGCAGGGACTGCAACGTCGTCATCTCCAGGACAAACTCTTCAGTCTTCAGGTTAATCATCACCTTGTCAATGTCTGCAAGAGAAGCAAGACATTGCCTGGCTCAGGAAGATGGATCCAAACCTCATGGATGGATCATCAGGAAGATGGATCCTCCCTGTGGAGGCCACCCTTGCCCTCCTCCTCAAACCCAGGAGTTACTGTGAGACTGTGACACCACAGGGAACAGCCCAGTCCCAAACCCTGGGAATGCAGGATGCTGTGAGCAGTCAGTACCTACATCCGTGATCTTGGAGCAGATCTCGGTGAGCCGGTCCCCAGGGCTCTTGTCAGGGGTGTTGAGGAAGTGTGGACGCAGCAGAGACTTCAGGGTGCAGCTGATGGCAATGAGGAAGAGCTTGGCGTGGTAGTCACACACTCGGGCAATGGTGCTGGAGGAGAGCTTGCACAGTGATGCCTTCATGGCAACGATGCGTGTGGAGAGCACCTGAGCCACGGGGAAATGCAGCAAAAGGCAAAAGGAAAGGCAGGAATTAGCATAAACTCATTAAAACTGCTGCTGCTTTATTCTCTGCTCTCCTTTTCTGCCACAGGAGTGAATGCTGCACACGTGAGTGCTGTGCTGGGCACGTGCTGCTGTTCTCAGAATCTGCCAAAAATAGATTTCACCATCTCACCCCAAGCTTCCAAAAGGCAGAGACCCTGCTGATATCAGAGAAAGTGATATGGAAGCTCTTCCCAGCTCCATCACTGCCCGAGCAGGGCACTCAGAGAGCACAGAGCCACCAATGCTCTGAGGACTGGCACTGGCTGCTCCCCACTCCAAGTCCCTGAGCCCCTCCATGCCCACCCTGGGAGTGAACCCAGAGCTCCCACCCACCCCACCCACCTGCTGCAGGGCCGCGTTCTGACGCATGTACTCCTCGTGCAGCTTCTCCACCAGGTTCTGCACCATGCTGGGCTGCACGTGGAGCAGGATGTCCCACCAGTCGTAGCCAGTCACCATGCAGTACTCCAGCAGGAACAGCAAGTGCCGCAGGGACATGTTCATGTCCAGCACGTGGCCCATGGAGGGGGAGATGCGGAGCATGCTCAGCTTGAAGGGAGGAATCAAAGGGAAATTTGCCTCAGGAGTGGTCTTGAAATCATCCCACAAAGCTACAGCACAACATGGGGACCTGTGAAGCTCAGTCCTGACCTAGTGACAGTTTCTGCACTAATGGGATACATCCCTTTCCAATATGGATCTCCCAGCTGGAATTCCCAGTGTTTTCTGAGCATCCTCCATCACCCCTCAGAGAGCCTGGGTGAGAAATAACCCCACCATAAGAGAGTTGGGGGTTGGGTTGCTTTCTTGTAGAATTTCTTCCCTAAGAGTTCCTAGGAAGCTGATTGTTGGGTGCTCGTGGGCACTTAAAGGTACTTGGAAGAGACAAAAGAGGTAACTGTCAAGGAGAGGGTGGCACCGACTGCACCTCTTTCTTGGGAGCTCAGAAAGAACTGAGGAGTTCAGTCTTTGACTCTGGGCCTCACCTGGAGGTGAGCTCGAAGTGACTTTCATGGGTCCCCCAGGAATTCAGACCCTGGTCTCCCTCCCTGCCCTGCCAGGAGCTGCCCCTCCATCGCTCTGCACCCACAGCTGCTTCAGTTTTGCTCTGAGTTTTCTCCACGCCATTTCTCCTGCCTGCCGGGACGTTTCTTACAGCTTCAATTACTGCTGCCAAGCTTTAAATTCATCTCATCCCTCGGGACTCCTGCTCATCCCTCCCCCCCAGAAAGGTGCCAGCATCGGAGAAAACTGTGACTGTTTCCTAACTCTGTTTGGTGCTAATACTATAGAAAGAACTGTTAATCTTATACCAAATTCTTTACCTGGGAGCCCCATAGAGACGAAGTTTACTTTCTCCATTTCAAGAAAATGACTCCTGTTTTTCCTAGCAAGCATACACGTCTTCAAACTAAGACAAGCACCAACCTTCCCATGACTGTCCACGCCAGCCAGGGCCAGAGATGTCCAGGAGAGCTGCATGGCCTTGAAGTGCACGAGGGGCCCGGCGGTGCGCGGGCGCTTGAGGGCCGGCTCGTCCACGGGGCGCTGCGAGGAGGAGCCGTAGAACACGGCCATCATCTGCAGGGACAGCCTGTGCACGATGTGCACACTGCCATCGTGGAAAGCCAAGGCCAGGCCTGGGGACAGGAGACAAGAGAGGCTGAGCAAGCAGCTCCTCACCCAAAGCAGTGGCCANATGGGAAGGAAGAGATGTCAGCCTTCTTCTCCAATCCCTGGTCTATGTGGAAATACTATAAATATAGAGTCAGATGTTTTAATAAATAGTTTTTAGCCTTCTCTAGAGAAAGTGTCTGTGTGTGTCCCTGTATGTCCCACAGTGTCACTCTTCCCACAATGGGAAACACAACAAGAAGGCTGGGAAGACATCCCCTTTGAAAGTTTTCCTTCAGCATTCCACGTGCTTCACTTCAGCTACAGCTCAGGTGGTGAAATTTTGGGCAAAAAACACGTGTTTAGGATGAGGACAAAAGTCTTACCCAGTCCAGGGAAGAACTTGGTGTCGTTTGCCACCTTCAGGTCGGTGTTGGTCAGGGAGATTGGCAGCTTTGGCAGCGCCACGGCCGACACCCGGTCCAGGTCGTTGGTGGCAGACAGGATCCGCCACTTCAGGATCATGGGCTGCTTGTCTCCCACTTGGGAAAATAAGGAAATGAGTGAGAATTTTGTCCCAGAGAGATCAGAAAATCCAGCTCACATTTCTGCCCACGCTCCCCCCCAAGCAGGATCACAGATCAGGCACTGGTATATCTCCCATGTATTTCCAGGATGTTTCCCTCATATTTCCCTGTTTTTTTTCTGAATTATACACACAACATGTTTTGCTAAATCTCTCTTGATGGGAAGCTCTGGCTGCGGGAGATTAAGATCCTTATACACAATAATCCTTTATATTTCATCACGCAAACTGCCCTGATTAATTCTGCTCTATCTGAGATCAGGTGCAGCCCAGGCAGCCAGGGCAGGGCATTAATCCAGCTCTGCTGCTCAATCCTGGTCCTTTGGGAGCCTTTGCTCCACTGGCACCAGGAAGCAAAACACAGAAAGTGTCTTTTATGAAGTGGAAGCAACAACCAAACCCCTTCCTGGAAACAGCAAGTTGTTGCCTAGGATGCAAACAGACTGAGAATGGACTGAGAACACCTGAAAATAAACGTGAGATTCTGAATAATTCCATATATAGGATAATGGATGTGAAAAACTGTGCTGCTTTTTCCCTCAGACCAAGCTCCTGCTCTTGAGAGTCCCCAGTGCAGACACTTACCCACGGGAGAGATTTGCTGGAAGATGTTGTTGACAGGCAGGCCCTCCTTCCTAAGGGACCAACACTCCACGATGCTGTTGTTTTGGTTGGAAGCACAAAGCAGCACCTGCAGAACAGAGCCACCCACCACAAGCATCACAACAGGGAGGACACTGCCCTGCTCATTCCCACCCTCCATTTCCAGGGTCCTGCTCCCACTCAGCTCATGCTCCACCAGCAAAAAGCAAAGAATCAAATCAGTGGGAGGTGACGGCGAGGTCGCTAATTCCAGAAAGGCAATTAGGATCTCCAAGATTATTGCAGGACACGCTGGTCACCTCCAGACCCTCTGAGGAAGGCCAGGTGGGGGAAAGAGCAGCTGCCCACCTGCTCTGACATGTCCCGAGCCAGGAATTTCAGGTGGGTGATGGCAGGGTACTTGTCCTTGCGCGCGGGGTCCGTGGTGCAGCGCATGAAGAGGGACGGCAGGATCTCGGTGTCGATCTTGCACTTCTCGTTCACCACGCTGACACAGACCTTGTAGAACTGCACGGGGGACGTGCTGCTGCCATCAGACGTGGCCACCACGATGTTCCCCCCGCCCGTGAAGGCCACGTCGGCCAAGGCCACGCGGCAGCGGAGGCGGCACAGGCTCTCGGTGGCTGTCAGCACCTGCCCGTTGGGCTTGAGGAGGGACACGGTGACCAGGCCACTGATGGTCACAGCAATCCAGCCCTCCATGGGCTTCCCACCAAAAAGAGTCAGAGACGGAGAGAATTTCACCCGGGAAAATTTCTCGCCAAAGTTGGAGGCTCCGGACTGTAACAAAGGGCAACGAAAGTTTGGTGTTTGCACCTAAAATTTATGCCTGTGGAGGTTTTCTCGTGGGAGAGGGGAAGGATTTCTGTGGGATATCCCAGGAGTTAGAAAAAAACACAAGCAGGGAACTTGTGCCTGGCAGCTTTGGGCTTTCAGAGTCTGCAGAATCACACACAGTTCCAAACAAGGAACTCACCTCTGTCCAAATCCCCAGATCAAACCTTGGCACCCTGAATGCATTTCCTGATTTACCACTGGTAAGGAAAGAACTGCTCTATCTGCACGTTCCTGCCTAGAACTCAGGTACCAGACTAAGGGAGGCACACCTGAAACACCGAGAGAAACAAGGCTCCAACCCCCCTCAGAATTCAGCAGGAACCAGGAATCTGACTTCTCTTTGACTGGAAAAACTCCCCAAGGCCACAAGAGCGTGGAACACAGGCAGGATCCTGAGTTCTTTGCCAGGACCTGAGCCAGAGTTCCAGCCATCATCCCTCACGAAGCTGAGACCAACCTTCTCCACGTGCAGTGCCAGTTTGACACCGTTGTGCAGCCAGGACAGGGCCACCACCGGGTCCCCCTCCACCACGCTGCCCACCGTGTTCTCCCAGCTGTTGGCCAGGTGATCTGTCATGCTCCAGCACTTGATGTGGCCATCAGCATCAGCCGAGAGCAGCCTGGAGCCTGTGACAATGACACTGTATGAGAACAGAGGGAACAGCCAAAACCCCACAAGGAATGGCAGCCCGTCACTTTGGGACATGCAGAGCACAGTGGGGCACAGTGACAGTGAAGAGGGAGCCCAGCCCACCTGACTGATCCCACTCCAAACACGTGATGACTTCAGTGTGGCCCGAGTTCACGGAGTAGACGTCCCAGGGGTGCTCAGTGTCAATGATATGGACCATGTGGGTGAGATCTGCATGAACAGAGAAATTATTCCTTGTCCCTTGTCGTTGTTGCTGAGCCTCAGGTGATGCAAGGAAAGCATAAAATATTTTATAGAAATTATTTGGGGCAGCACAGCAGCGGTGCTGGGAACTCAGTGAGAGGCCAGACAGCAACGTGGGTCTGATCCTGGTTTAGGGAAGTCAGTCCTGGTTTAGGGGAACCGAACCCACTCCCAGGGAACAAATGCATGTTAGACACTGCCAGAGGCTGGGGCATGGAAGGAAAAGGAGGAGCAGCAGCAGGGAGCTGTCAGGGGCAGGGCAGAGCACCGGCCCAGCGGATCCTGGACCTTCCCAAGACCACCGGGAGCTTCCAGGAGGGATTTCCCCAGGGACACGCGGTACCTTTCTCCTCCTCATTGCGGAGGTCGGTGGTGAAGGCGATGAGGTTGCGGCAGGACCAGGCGCACACGAGGGGGATGGAGGGGCAGTGGTTGCTCTTGGGCTTCTTCTCCCACTCGCACACGTACGCCAGGTCCATCCCGCCGGCCCGGTCCCGGCCCGGGACAGCCTCGGTCCTGCCTGCGGGCGACACACGGCCGGTCACACCGAGAACCAGTGTGTCGCACGGACCCCAGCCTCAGGAGCCATGGGGATGGCACAGCCCCCGGCACACGGGTGGGGACAGCCCCGCTCCGGGAGAGACCCCGACGGAACCGGGGTGAGGCGGAGTGAGCGGTCCGCGGGTACCGACCCCACGGCGGGCGGGGAGCGCGGGTGGGAGGATCCCGGGAGGACACGGGGAGGTGCCGGAGGTTCCCGGGGCTGGCGGGGAGGTCACAGGAGGGTCCGGGACTGTCACAGGAGGGGCCCGGCGGTCCCGGCCCAGCCCGGCCGCACTCACCGGCGCCCGCCGCTCCACAGGACCCCGGCGCCACCACGGGCTGCCCGCACCGCGCCTGCGCCGCGCGCTCAGGCACCGCCGCGGACACCCTCGGGGAGGCTCTAATTAGCATAACGAACTACCCAGAACCCACCGGGCAGAGATCGCAAATAAAACCGGCGGATTTCGAACATTTTGGGGGAAATCCGAGAAAAATGAAGGGCGACAGCTTTCTAAAAACTCGGGGGGGCTCATTATATCTTCAACATCAGACCATGCTGTAGTCACCCTGTGGTGAATATATTATCTTTCCAAGGCTTTAAATATTGCTGAGG
>VZTB01013181.1:198320-216559 GCA_013397245.1 Thryothorus ludovicianus
GGCCGCCGTCCTGGCGCTGCCCCGCTCTCGCCGGGAGCTGCTCCAGCTCGACTTCCTCGCCGCCGCCCTCCAGGTCCCCTTCGTCAGCATCCTGGACACCCGCTGGCCGCTGCCTTTCCGAGTGCAGGTGAGACCCGCAGCGCACGGGGACGCAGCTCCCGTTCCCGCTCCCGTCCCTGCTCGCCGGCTCCATCCTTGCTCCCGTCCCGGCTCCGTCCGTGCTCCTGTCCTGATCCCCGTCCCGGATCCATACCAGCTCTATCCCGATACCCGTCTCGACTCCATAACGGCTCTGTTCCGCGGGTCCTTCTCCTGGCTCGGACCTGCCTCCGATCCCGATCCCGGTCCCGATCCTGGCTCCGAATTCAGCTCCAATTCCAAATCCCAACAACTCATCCTTGCTGCATCCTGACTACCTCTGGGCTCCATCTCGGCTCTGTTCTCTGTCTTCTCTCCCACCCTGGCCCCATCCCATCCTCATTCCCACCTCCATCCTGCCTCTACCCTACCCTCATCCTCGGCCCCATCCTGGCTCTCTGTCTCCCATCGCAGCTCTATTCCAGCCCCCTCTTGGCCCTCATTCCAGCCCTATCCTGGCTCTATCCCAGCTCCCATCTCAGCTCTCTCCTGGCCCCTTGCCCAGCTCTATCCCAGACCCAATTCCAGCTTTCACTCCAAGGTAAGTTCCCTGGTTCCTCTGGAAGCTCTGCAGCCCTCAGCCCCAGTCCCCACTCCATTCTGTCTCCAGAAGGGCTCTGGGATGCGTCCTGGCAGTGAATCCCAGACAGGAACTGGGCAAGGGATGGGCAGGGACTGTGGGATGACCTCCGTCCAGGTGGGCCCATGTCTGGTGCTGCCTCTGGGCTCTTCCCACGGGTGGGGGCACAGCCAGGACCCTTGTGTGTTGGCAGAGCCCCTTCCACTTCCACATGGACCGGCAGAGCTCACTGGAGACACTGGTGGATGTGCTGGTGAGCATCCTGCAGGCCAACGACTGGCAGGAGACAAGCCTGGTGCTCTGCCACCCCTGGGACATCGACAGCTTCCTCGACCTCTGGGCCCAACGTTCCCATCTCTTCCTCCGCACTGTCCTGGACCTGGGCTACCTGGATGAGCCCAGGGCCACCCGCTACCTGCAGCAGCACGGGGACCGTGTCAGGACCCTCTCCAGCCCAGTGCTGCTGCTGGGCTGTGACCTGCACCGTGCCCGACTCATCTTCCAGGTGGCTGAGGAGTTGGGGCTGCCACTGCAGGAATTCCACTGGATGCTGGGCTTCCCGCTCAGCGCCAGCGAGCTGCAGACCGAGGGCCTGCCCCCAGGGCTGCTGGCCTTTGGCGAGGTCAGCCGGCCACCGCTGGAGCTCTTTGTGCAGGACGTGGTGGGACTGGTAGCCCAGGCCATTGCCCGCGCTGCCCGCAGCCGCCCCGACCCCGCACAGCTGCAGACCACGGGCAACTGCAACGAGAGGCACCGGGCAGGCAGCGAGTCCCCAGGGCTCTTCCTTGCCCGGTAAGGGGGTGCTGGGGGCCCTTCTTTTCCCCCATTCTGGCTCTGTGGTATTTGGGTGCATGGGAGGGTTCTGCCCCAGACTCTGGATGGGGTAAGGGCAGAGCCAGGGGACCCCAGGCTCAGTGCAGTGCTGTCCCCTGCGTGTGCAGCCACCACCATGGGGCTCAGCCCCCCAGGACACAGTTAGCACAGCACAGGGGTGACATGTCACTTCAGATTTCCTTAACACTGCCTGAGCATGGTCACTCTATAAATATTAATAACACTTGGCCCTGGCAGCACAGCGAGCTGCAGGGCAGCGCAGCAGGGCTGGATCCTGCTGCTCCTCCTTGACCTTGTCCCTGCCCGGGTCGGGCACATCTCGCTCCCACTCCCAGCCTCATTCCTTGGTCCCAGCTGACCTGGAGCAGTGACACCCTCTCCTTGGCAGGTTCCTGGCCAACACGTCCTTCCACGGCCAGACGGGGCTGGTGCGTGTGGAGAACACAGCACTGGTGAGGCCGGAGCAGCAGTTCCGCATCTGGAGTCTGCGTAGGGACTCGCAGGGGGTCCCCACCTGGATGACAGTGGGCACCTGGAGCCATGGCAAGCTGGAGCTGGAGGAGGGCGTGTGGCAGAGCCAGCGGCAGCACAGGAGCCCCAGCGAGGCGGCCGAGGGGGCCCGCTCACGGCTGCGGGTGGTGACGTTGGTGGAGCACCCCTTTGTCTTCACCAGGGAGGTGGATGAGGAAGGGAACTGCCCGGCCGGGCAGCTCTGCCTGGACCCCGGCACGAACGACTCAGCTGTGCTGGACTCCCTCTTTGAGAAGATTGGCAATGGCTCAGTGCCACGGGCGTACAAGAAATGCTGCTATGGGTACTGCATCGACCTGCTGGAGAAGTTGGCCGAGGACATGGCCTTCGATTTCGAGCTCTACATCGTGGGCGATGGGAAATACGGGGCCTGGAAGAACGGGCGCTGGACGGGACTGGTGGGGGACCTGCTCAGTGGCACGGCCCACATGGCCGTCACCTCCTTCAGCATCAACTCGGCGCGGAGCAAAGTCATCGACTTCACCAGCCCCTTCTTCTCCACCAGCCTGGGCATCCTGGTGAGGACCAAGGACACGGCGTCGCCCATCGGGGCCTTCATGTGGCCCCTGCACTGGACCATGTGGGTGGGCATCTTCGTGGCGCTGCACATGACCGCACTCTTCCTCACCCTCTACGAGTGGAAGAGCCCCTATGGAATGACCCCCCACGGCCGCAACCGCATGAAGATCTTCTCCTACTCCTCAGCCCTCAACCTGTGCTACGCCATCCTCTTTGGGCGCACGGTGTCCAGCAAGACGCCCAAGTGCTGCACTGGCCGCTTCCTCATGAACCTCTGGGCCATCTTCTGCCTCCTGGTGCTCTCCAGCTACACGGCCAACCTGGCAGCTGTCATGGTGGGGGACAAGACCTTCGAGGAGCTCTCGGGCATCCATGACCCAAAGGTGGGTGAGTGTCCGGCTGCTTCGCATGGGCTGGGAGAGGGCTGAAGGCCAGGGAAGGAGCTGAGGGGGGTCCTGTCCTTCCTTCTGCACCTTCCTCCTCTTCAGCCTCAGTTCTGCATCTTGGCCCCTCCTAAGAGTGAGGGGGTCTTTGAGACCTGCAGAAAGCTTTGTGTGTTTGTCCAGCTGGTGTTTAATCCCAGCTTCAGCTCCAGGGCAGGGGGAAGTGGGCTGAGTTCACACTGAGGCAGCTCTTGGGGAAGCTCTTTCCCAAAAACCCCCAAGAGCTGCTGCAACTCTGGGGCTGCCCAGGCACCCTTCCTGGGACTCAGGGCTGGGGACACATCCCCAGGGACTGGGGACACATTCCTGGGGCCAGGGGTGCTGATGCTCTGGTGCCTCCTTCCAGCTCCATCACCCCTCACAGGGCTTCCGCTTCGGCACCGTGTGGGAGAGCAGTGCTGAGGAGTACATCAAGAAGAGCTTCCCTGAGATGCACGAGTACATGCGGCGCTACAACGTCCCCACCACCCCCGACGGCGTCACCATGCTCAAGTGAGGGGCGGGGAGAGCACGAGGGGGTCTCCCCCCACCTTTTACCCCTCCCAGGGCATCTTTTGTGCCAGCCCTGAAGCCTCTCCAGGCACTCAAGGCCCCCATCTCTGGGAGGGGTTTCAGGCTGGGGAGATGCAAGGCTAGGGGGGAACAGCCCCTCCCTGAGCATCCCCCCCATGCTGGTACAGGACAGAGCCTGCCAAGCTCAACGCCTTCATCATGGACAAATCGCTGCTGGATTATGAGGTCTCCATCGACTCCGACTGCAAACTGCTCACTGTGGGCAAACCCTTCGCCATCGAAGGTTTGGGGGGGCTGTGGTGGGAGGGGGGATCTGCTCTGTGTGTGAGATCGGGCTGGGGTCGTGCCCTGCCACAACCACGCAGGGTGGGGAGGTGCCCCGTCCGTGGTGGGCACTGGGGGCTGTACCCCCCACCCCGTCCCAGCACTGCCCCTCTTTTCCCCCTCACCGGGGCCAGGCTACGGCATCGGCCTCCCCCAGAACTCGCCGCTGACCTCCAACGTCTCCGAGTTCATCAGCCGCTACAAGTCCTCGGGGTTCATCGACCTCCTGCACGACAAGTGGTACAAGATGGTGCCCTGCGGCAAACGCGTCTTCGCCGTGACTGAGGTGGGGCGGCCCCTCGGCCGGGGGGGGCTCTGGGGTCTGACACCCCCCCGCAGCCCAGCCCACACGCCCCTGCTGCCCGCAGACCCTGCAGATGGGCATCTACCACTTCTCGGGGCTGTTCGTGCTGCTGTGCATCGGGCTGAGCGGCTCCCTCCTCACCTCGCTGGGCGAGCACGTCTTCTACCGCCTCGTCCTGCCCCGCATCCGGCGCAAGAAGAAATTCAACTACTGGCTGCACACGAGCCAGGTGAGGCCAGGAGAAGGGGCTCACACAGCGCCCCAAAGACCCCTGACCCCATATCACTGCTCCCTCTTAAATTACATCACCTCTACCCTTCTCCTGGACCACCATCCCCCGTTTAAGCCCTGAACCATCACCTCCAGATCATCACTCTCCAATTAATCCCTGGCCTGTTAACCTCCACACCATCACCCTCCAACTCACTCTTGCCACGTTCTCCACAGAAAATCCATCGGGCTCTGAATATGGGCACGGAGGAGAGGAAGAGCCAGCAGCTGAAGCTGGAGCAGAGGTACAGCTGGGACTGGGAGCCTTCCCCGCTCTCCTCCTCCTCCTCCCTGTGGACAGCCAGAGTTCTGGGGGGCTGCACAGGGACCCCGCAGCAGCCAGAGTTCTGGGGGGCTGCACAGGGACCCCGCAGCAGCCAGATCCCAACTCAGCTCTCCCCGCACAGGTGCGAGCCCCAGCCGCGGCCGGCACCGGCGGCAGCGCAGCCCTGGAGCGCCCTGCGGAAGGAGGCTCGGCGGGTGCGCTTCCAGCTGGACAAAATCCCCCCCGAGGCTGAGGGGTCCCCGCGGCACCCCGGGAACGGGCGGACGCCACAGCCCCTGGACAGAGCGGCCGGTGAGAGCGAGCTCCGGGAGCTGGAGGAGAAGATCCAGGAGATGCGGGACCAGCTGCGGGCGGCGCTGCTGAGGAAGAGCGAGCTGGTGTCGGCGCTGGGCACCACCAAGGGCGGCCGGGCATTGCCCGCCCCGCTGGCCACCGAGGAGCACCGGGAGGAGAGGTGAGAAGGGGGGCAGGGGCTCCCCAAAACCGGGATGGGGCAGGACAGGCCACTCCCACCCTACCCCTCTGCTCAGAGAGGGAGTGGAAGGAAAAAGGGAGGGGGGATGTCCTGGGGCCTTTGTCTCTTCCCCTTCCCCTTCTGCTGGCAGTGGGGGTTTGAAGGGCCGGGAGATTCTTTTTTTGGGGATTGAGCTGGGGTGAGCGGTCCCCGCAGTGCCTGGACAAAGCTCAGCCCCGCGGCCCCGCTTTTTTACACCACATAAATAAAGATGACAAAGGATGACGAAGTCTGCTTTTCCTCTTCCCCAAATGCAGCCAGGGCTGGCTCAGAGCAACCCTTCCCCTCCTTCCTCCGCAGGCCCAGCTCAGCCCCGCCGCAGGACGGCCGCGATTAGGAGGAGGAGGAGGCAGAGGAGGCTCCCACATGAATGGGGCAGGACAGGCCGAGACCGGAACCTCCTTCTGGAGGGGCAGCTCCAGGGCGGCGAAACCGGGCTGGTCCCAGAGCCACCGCAAAGCCGAACCGGAGCCTTCCTCGGGCGGAGGCTGAGGGATGGAAACGCTGCACGGGGAGCGGGACAGGCTGCGGCTCAGGGCTCTGCCCGCCCCTCAGGATAAGGAACAGCTCCCCATCACACTACAGGCGGCTGTGGAAGGAACTGGAGCCCTGCAGCCCCTCCCCTGGCACGGAGGCTGCCCAGCACCACCGAGCATGGCCGGGACAGGGTTGGTGCTCGGCCCTCTGCCCTGCCACCGCCCCTGCACACTGCAAGGGGACAGATGGTGACACCCCAGGACGGCAGGAGGAGGCACTCCAAGGACTGAGCATCCACCTCGCTGCACCCCCCTGCCCCCAGGACTCCCACACGTCAGCCCAGCCGTGGGCAGGACATGGGGCAGCGCTGCAGGAGCTGTTAAGAGATAATATTTATTATTATATACAAACACATTTTGTACATTAATTAAATAGAATGAACTCTACTCTTCATTCATCAAATCATTTGGTTTGGTGTCCCTCCTTCCCCTCCCACCCACTCCTCTGAAAAGCCTACGGTCACTCCCGGCGCTCCAGAGGCTGGGAGCCAGTTGGACACAAGGCCCCTTCTCAGGAGTGCTGGCAGCAGCAAGGTTTGACCTGCTGGTCACAGCAGGGTCCCCCCAACACCAGGGCTGCTCCAGGCAAAAAGGAAAAACAAGAAGGGGGCGCCCAGGTGGGAAAGGCAGAGGGATGAAGAGGGGGCTCTGAACCCCCCCGTGTTGACAAGGTAACACTGAAAACGCACGGAGCCCTCTGAGGGAGAGGGACTCCAGACACTGCTCAGCCATAGGGGAAAAACACTGAACTCGGGGACATCTCTGCAGGGACCCAGCTGTCCCCAAGAGCTAAGTGCCCACGTGTCACCTCCTGTCCCTGCCCTGACCCACCACGGTCCTCCCAGAGCTTCATCCTGCCTCACTCTGCTCCACCTCCCTACACAAACTCTCCTTCCAGCACATCCTGGCATGGATCTGGCTGCTCTGAGGGGATCCAGAGGCAGCCCCCCAGCTCAGCCTCTTGGTAGAGGGGTCAGGTTCTGCCAGCCTCACCTCCACAGCCAGGGAAACATGGGAAAACCAGCTGAAATGTCTTGGCTCTAGTGTTTTGGTTCTTTGCTAAACCAGTTCATGCAGCAGTCCAGGCACGAGGAGCCACTCTCCTCTGGGATGGGGCTGATCCTAAACACAGACGTGTCCCACGGGAGGGACAAGGCACTGGAAAGCAGCTGCCTCACCCAGAGCAGAGCTGTGCAGGACAGAGCTGCTGCCCTTGCCCCACACCTCTCCAGACACCCAATGCAGCACGGCTCCCTCCAAGCATCACTCACGGCTCCTGGGATGGCACCTCCCACCTCCTAACCCACGCTCCAAGCAAAGTTTCAGGACAGAAAAAGGGGGGCTGAACTGCAGCTTTCTGCTTTGGTTGTGCCCTAGGCTGGGCAGACTTTGTGCCCGGGGAAGGTAAAAGCTCCTCCTCCCCTCAGGAGCAGGAAAGGTGACCAGGAATCTCCTCTGTGGCTCCCCCACAGGGGCTGGACACACTCTGTTCTATCTGCTCCTATAACCACAAAGCTGTCATGCCTGTGGCCTGTCCCAGGTCAGCTCCCACTTGGGATCAGCACCTGGACTGCAAAAACAGCTGCAGGAGCAAAGCCAAGGACTGGGGACAAAAAAAAGCCAGGGCACGAGCGGGGCAGGGTGGGAACAGGTGGCTGGCTCACCTGTGGCCTCAGAAGGATCTCCTGAGCTGTGTGGGCTGGGGACCAAACCCCCCCATCCTTCCCACAGCCCTCCATGCCTTTCCTAAGGGAGGGAGGTCACAGCAGCCCTGCTCTGCCCCAGCTGCTCCAGCTCTGCTCAGAGGGATCCATGGGTTAAGGATGATGGTGAAGTGAGAAATAGTAACAAACAAAATCCAAATGCCTTCCCGGCAGTCCGGGACAGCAACGTGGGCTCAGGACAGGTTCCTGGAGCTTGGCTCTGAGCTGGGCGTTCTCTCTGCTGGTGCTGGGCAGGGGCTGCTCTCTGCCCGGTCCTCCAAACCTCTGTCCTGGTCACTGTCTGCCCCCGAGGCAGGCAGGGGCTCTGCCATGCTGCTGCTGCTGCCCGTGCAGTTTTTGCCACTGGGTTTTGCTTGGCTGTCTGAGCCCTCGAGAGCCTCAGTCTGCTTGGGAAGGGAGGGGCTGGGGACCACCCCCTCCTGCAGCAGGGCAGGGGGTGCAGCCCCAGCAGCGGGGGGAGCATCTGCTGCAGCCACCACGGACGTTGAGGTGACCTCGATGGTGATGGAGCCCACGGCCGTCTCCGGGTGGTCGCTGCTGACCCTGATGCGGGCGACCAACCCAGAAGCCGTGGCCGCCTCCTGAGGGGTCCCGTTGGCCACGGCTTCGTGCACCATGGTGGGCTCCAGGAGGGTGGTGCTCAGGTCAGACAGAAACGAGGCCTCTGTCACGATGGCTGCTGTCTCAGCCACCCAGTTCAGGTCACTGCCCACGGAGGCGGCGGCGGCGATGACGCTGGAGGCCTCGCCGGGGGTCAGGGCGGCCGGAGCGCCGCCCTCCCCAGGGGGCCCGGTGGCCAGAGGGGCTCGGCGGCCCCCGGCCTCCACTGGGGCGGCCGTGGTGTTGTTGTTGAGGTTGTCCTGCAGCGTGGTCTGGGTGCCCTGCCCCACCTGCTGGTTCTGGAGGAGCATCTCCTGGATCCGGATCTGCTGCAGGATGGCTGGCAGCTCGTAGTGGTGGAAGAAGTAAATCATGGAGTGCTGGTGGAGGAAAGGGAAAGGCATCACCCTGGGCCTGGGTCACAGGCCACTACATCCCAAGAAAACCAAACTTCTCCTGAAGAATCCAGCTGCTCTGACACCCAGAGGGTCAGCAGCATGTTTAGAAAGATTTATCCCTTCCACTACGACTACTGCAAGCTGCTTTACAGTTTCTACCTGAACACAGGCAACAGAGTACAACCCCTCTTCACTTTCAAAGGCTGGGAAAAGAAGGATGACAGCATTCCTCTGGCCCATCCTCTATTCCCTGTCCCCACCCTGCAGCAGGTCAACAACCAAAGATACTCAACAGGTATGCTTGATCCAGGCTATCAGACACCAGCTTGGAGCTGGTCCTGCCAGCATCCTCACTGCACAGACTTGAACAGCTCCTCTGCAAGGCAGACCCTCCCCAAGATTTATTCCAGAAAGACAGGACAGAAATCCTTCCCAACACCCATGTGGCATTAAGGTACTGTCAGTCCCATGGCTGGACTGGAGGCAGCAAACCAAACATCCCCTCTTCCACAGCCTCATTCTGCTGCTCCATTTCCAAACCAGCCTTAAGAAATAAGGACCCCACCAGCTTGAGAGGAAGTTTGACAAAGCCCCCCAAGGTGCAGCAGCCCTGCAGGGACTCACCTGGATGAAGAGCCAGGAGGTGACAAGTGCCAGGCTGCTGTACTGCCCGTTGAAGCGGTAGTGGTAGGCGTAGAAGGCAAAGTGGTACAAGTAGAAGAATCTGGACAAGGTGGCAAGAAAAATCAGGAAAAATGGGAGCTCCCTTCTCCTCCCAGCACCAGCCTGAGCTGGGGCACTTCCCACAGAGTGAGAGACTCTTTAACAGATAATTAGGATTGCCTATCTATGAACAGAACAAAACAAGAGGCTGGGGAAGATCAAGGTGATTCCAAGATGCAGGCCCAAACCCAAAGTGGACCCTGTGACATGTGGGGCAGCTCCCAAGCAGCCACATAGATAATTATCCTTAGGAGTGGAGGCTACTGTGCATTGGGGGTGCTGGGAAGGACTCAGAGCAACTGGGGGAGGACAGGCAGAGGGAATGTGGCCACAGCCAGCCCTTACCTGAGCCAGTGCCTCTTGCTGGTGTTGGTGTGGCAGCAGATGGCATCGTACTGGTCTGCCAGCCACACGATGAGGATGATGTAGAATGCGGTGGTGGTGTCATTGAAGAACTCAGACATTATGGCCTCCATGCCTGGGGACAGAGGGGACGTCAGGACATGGCAGGGCAAGGGAAGGGGGCCTCTGTCACCTCAGAGCAGGGCTGTGACTGCACCCGCCCAGGCCGGGTAACTGGGCTCTGCTTATGGCAGCAGCTATGGCCAAATATTCTGCCTGCCACGTCCCATGGATCAACTTCATCCTGCAGATTTCAGGAGGTTTTGATGCTTTTTAAATTAAAATTGTATAAATGCAACGTGGCCACAGATTGTGAGTCTGCAACGAGCTCCAGGGACAGACAAAGCTTTGGATTCTGGGATTTCCCCAACAAACTGCTGCTTTTCCAGGGGACCCAGAAGGACAATGGAGCTCGCTGTACCATCAAATTCCAGAGCCTTCTGCCTTGTGATGAGCAGCTACAGTAACCACCTGCCGTGGCCAGCTTGGAACAGGGAATCAGACTTCCCACAGATCCCAGAGGGATGTGCTGCAGACACAAGCAGTGAGGCAAGTCCTTACCGACCAGAGCCAGGATGACAGTGAGGAGTGGAGCAGCAGGGAACGCAATGGTCATGTTCATCTCCAGCATCTGTAACAGGTCAACTGCAAGAGGGAAAACACACTGAGACACAGAGAGAGGATGGAGGGCCACAGAACACTCCACCCACAGCACTGCCTGCTCAGTGCAGCCACATCCTCTGTTCCCAGCCAGTACTTCCCAGGACAGAGAACAGCTCTGGTAAGTGCAGTGACTGAGAGCTGAGGATGTATTCCCTGTGCAGCTACAGGTAGGACCCTTCTAAATTGGAACTAACGATCCTCAAGGTCCTTCCAACCCAAACCTGCTGTGACTCTACAACACCCTGTGCTGGAGCAGGCACAGTGCCCAGCACAACCCAAACCCCCCCCAGCTGGTCCTTACCGATGAAAACAAAGATCTGATGGTGTGAGTAGCGCAGCAGCATCGAGACAGAGAGAGTCTGGAACAGGAGAGAGAAGGGAGGGCAGATTAGAGCCCCACGGGTGCAGGGAGTCACTCGGAGTCGCAGTGCGGCAGAGGCCCGGGCGAGCCTGGGCTTGCACATCCCACGGTCATTAGCTGGAGCTGTGCAGAGCCATTTCCCAAAGAGTAATTAGAGCTTCACAAACAGCAATTAATCTCTGTGCTGCTGGAGGGGAACAGACAGTAAGGGATTTGTTTGTAAAGGGACCCAACCCTGAATGTTTGCGCTGGGGCCACACCAACCCACAGAGCTGGGAGCAGGAGTTCTCCCGTCCTCCTGCAGCTCCCTGCACTCAATTCCACCTCAGTGCCCACAGGGTGATTGTGCACAGACCTGCCCCATGGGTGGGACAGCCACACACAAAGAGACAGTCACCCACAGCCACCCAAGACAACAAACACGGGGTAGTTATGGCTTGGGATCTTGTCTGATGTGTATCTGAGAGAACACATCTCACACATCATCACTTGGTTTATCTTGATCTCTCCTGGCAAATCAGTCTGGGCAGTTCTTAAGTCTCAGAGGACAAATGTCTGCACTCTGTCCTGACAGCTGGAGTGTTTTAAGGGCACTCAGAAATTAACAGCAGCTCCCTTTTGACAAGAAAAACACCACTGCATTTTAGGTCAGCTCTTCTTCATTTCACTGGTGGACTTCAGGAACTTTGAAAAAAACCCAACAAAACAATCAAACAAAAACATGCCCCAGAGTAAGGCCTCATCCTCCACCAACTACACTTTAAAAGCAGATGAGAGCTCTGCTGTAACACCAACCACTCACTGCCCAGCACCAGGCTGAGTGCAGGCACTGCCCAGACTTACAAAGATGACCATGATGACAAAGGCTGCCAGGTAGGACGTCCTGGCCATCCACATGCTCACAAAGCGATAATGCTCCCCAGACACCACGTTGCGAAGGAAACCTGGAGAAGAAGCACAAACACAAGCTCAGTCTGATTAAGCCACAGACCAAGAACCAAGCTCTAGTGCCTGCTAAAGAAACAGGATTTGGAGCAAATCCTCAAGGCAGTACTCATTGTCATGCAGGGCAGTGAGGCGGGAGGAAATCACGTTTCCAGACACCTCTCCCCTCCTGCCTCTCTCATTTTGTCCTTGAGAATAACACAGGGAGCTGCTCCCTGCATTACAGATTAATCAATAGTCAGAAGATGATAGTCAGGCATCCACAGAACAAACACCCACTGCTCCAAGCAGTCACTGCTGAGACTCCTCCAGGCCTTACCTTTGTTCTCCTCGTTTTCAGCTAAAGCTTTCACACTCGACATCAGGATGTCATCGTAGCCCAGGAACTCATCCAGCAGCAGGCGGCTGAATCTGTCCCCAAAGCACTGATCCCTGGTAGGATCTAGAGAGAGCACAAAAACCCTTTCACACTGTTTACACCTGGAGCCACAAAGGCACAAGTTGAGGGACACTTGTGCCAGCAGTGCCGCATCTGCATGTGGATCTGGGGCAGTAAAATCAGACTTTGGAGGACTGGGAGGGAAAATCTCACCCCCTAACAGATCCAGCCACACTAAAGGGCAAATGGCAGTTGGGCCTTAAGGACTGTCAGAGATGTCACACTCTGTGCTGGCACAGACACAAAGGGAGTTTGCCCTCTAGGCTTGGCCTATCTCCAGGGCTCACCCTGACTGCCCATTACTGCACAGGAAAGCTGCTTAAGCCCCATCCAGCTCTGCTTCAGCTTGAGTGAGAGGAAGTGAGGAGCTCCTCTCTGACTGCTGCACTAACAGATACAGAGATTCACAGGCACAAGGAGGTCTGAGGCTGTGCTCCTGACTTGGACAGGTTTTAACGGAGCAAATGCCAGGAGAAGAGAACACTGCTCAAGGAAATGACCTGCTGGTGCTCACAGGGGCACAGCAGCACACACAGTGTGACAGATCTGTGAGCACCACCCACAGCACCTGCACAGCTGCTCTGGTCACCTGCTGCTTCACATTGAGCCCAGAGATTCAGTGCCTTCAGCCAGGGAGAGAGCTCTTCCCTGCTGGATGTGGGAAAACTGTGCTGGGCATGACACCAGGGCTCACTGAACCAGGCTCCACCATTTCAGAAAGCTCCTCCTGAAAAGCTGTGACCTACTAAAGGCAGACAGGCTGCACACAGCAGCTCTCCCACGTGGGATGTGAACACCGTTGGCATCAGGGAGAGTTCCCAGAGGTGGTGTGGAGGTCTCTGCACTGCAGGTACCCACCCCTGAGCCCCCACACCCTGCCCAGGCTGCCTCCCACTCACCCAGGGTCACCACCATGACGGGGATGCTGAGGCGCTGCCGGGTGCTCTGGGACAGGCGCAGGAAGCCGTACTCCAGGGAGTATTCCACAATGTACTCTTCCTGTGGCCACACTGGGAGAGACACACAGGGACACAGGGAGACTCAACACCCACATCTGCAAACAGCCAGCACGAAGAAATGGCCCATCTGGGCTCCCTCCCCTCCCTCCCATCATGTTCTTGAAAAGAGAACTGGTTGCAAATGTGAGCTCCAGGCTTCCCTCAACCAATTAAACACAAATCAATACAAAGTCTTTGGAATTACAGCCCATTCCCTTGACATTAGTCCTTAATGTGGGACTTCTGGGAAAGCTTCAGGGCAGCAGTTCCAAGCTCTGCCCAGAACCTGCCCACATCTTTGCCTGGCAAGCCCAGAGTCACTTGCTCTTGCTATGTTCAATTTCCGCTTCCCATGTTGTTTGGGAACCAGCAGGAAAATCCACTTCACACCTGCTGAACACCAAGTAAATGCTCCAGAGGCAAGAACTCTGCACTTCCCAGGGGACTGAGGTCACTGCTGCAATTACATGTCAGAACTGAAGGCAGTATCAATTACAGCTTTCCCAAAAACTGGTGGTGCCTGAAGTTTCCCCGGTTTGGTTTGTTTTTTTTCTTTCAAGAAAGCTTCCAAAGAGATGCTTTTTTGCTACATCATCCCTGAAAGGACAAAACCTCCTGCTAAGCCAGAGCCAAGCAATTTAATCCCTGCTCTTTCAGACTGCCAGGGTGTATCTCCAGGAGGGGGGAGGCAGCTGTCAGACAGCTCCCAGCACCACAGTGACAGTTAAAGGGACACAAGAACTGAACAGAGACACACCCGACCCAGCACTGACAGAGATCCCCTGATCCCCTTGTTGGGCAGCAAACACAAGCTGGGCTGTTGGGTTTGTCTTTTGTTTCCATTATAAACAGTTTTAAGCTCAAAAGGAAATCAAGGGTTTAAGTATCAACAATTACTTCCTTTGTATAATAAAATATTTTTTCACGGTAAAATATTCTGACTAAACATAAAAATTTGGTGTGCTGAGAAGACAGAAAACGTGGAAAAAACAATAAAATCAGGTATTTGGGACTGAGTTAAAGATGTGAATTTTGTAACTCATCTGGGAAACAGCCTGTTCTCTTCCCCTCTTTTTCTGGATCTTTTCCAACCAGGCATTCAGCAAAACAAGGGACTTCCCACCAGTGCCCCAGCACAACGTGACTCTTCTCAGAACCCGGGCACCAGCAATAAAGGTCCTGCACCAAAAACATTTACTGCTCTCTGGTCTTAATGACCTTTAATTCAGGACTAATGAGCTCTGGATGAGCATCAAGCAAATCAACTGCAAGACCAAGGAATAGGACAGTGTCCAGTCTCATTCTCCTCCACAGCCATAACCCCAGTGTGCCTGCAGAGCAAAGAATTCCGCCCTTCACAGGGACAAGTGTGGTAAAAGAGGCAAATTTCTTCCAAATTTTGTGGAAAAAAACAAAGAATCCCAGTCCACATCTCCATTTTAAGATAAATATTTGTTAGTAGGCTTCCTACCTTAACCACAAGCAACAGAAGTTTTTCCACACTGGAATTCCATTTTAAATAATACAAAGGTACTAAATCTCCCTCTGGAGTTTACAAGGCCTGAGCAGCTTAGGTCAGGCAGGAAAAGGGTGGGATAAGGCCAGGGAACATCTGAATGGAACAGCAGTGCTGTATTGCAATCCACCAAAACCCGCTGGGTGGCTTTTGGGATTAATTAAATGTAGCAAATTGGCTGCTCCAAGTGCCAGTGTTGGCTCAGCACCCAGAACACAGCCCAAACCCTGCTCATGCTAGAAGGAATGTCGCTGTCAGGAGATCCCTGTGGATTGCAGGGGACAGTGAAGGGATCAGAACAGGGGGCTCAGACTCATCTGAGACACCTGACACTGATCACCACAGGAACCTGCCAGGCCATGAGCCTTCATTCACCTGTGGTTGATCTGAAGCCTCTTGGCCTGGCAAATTTGCTAACCCAGCCTCCCCCCAACCCCCAGCCTCAGGACAGAGCTTGCTGTGGGTCTGCTGTTAGTACGGACAGGATCACCCCCAGGTAAATAAATCAGGAAGACATTTAAGGTCACTGTGCAGGTGCCCCAAGGAGCCAGGGTGGGAGGTGTGAGGAGGATGATGACGGGAGGAAGGAGGAGCACAGGTAGCAGTGAAGGAGTGATTACCTGCTCGGGCTAGCATCTCAAACTCGGACACAGTCTCCCGCAGAGGCTGCATACCTTTAGTGGCTGTGTCACTAAACGAGAACTCCTGGCTGTCGTTGTGGGGCAGCTCAGTGCTGCTCACCCGGGATGGCTTGAGGAACACCTTGGGCTCGATATCCAGCTCAAACTGTTGGAAAACCAGAGTAGGGAAAGCCACATCAGCAGCCTCTTCACCTCTCACCTGCCATGCTCTCTCTATGCACACAAAGGCCTCACCCCCACCCCTAAAGTACATTTTCTCTGGCTTTCCTTTCTGTGTTAAACCATCAGAGGCCAATGTGGGGACTCAGGAGCAGCCAAGGAACAGGCTTTGTTTCCAGGAGATCAAGGGATCACACAGGGACTTCACTTCCAACCAAAACTCCTCCCCAGCCCATCAGGCAGGCTCCCCTCTCCAGCATACACAGGGAGCACACCCTTACCTTGATGGAGCTGTTTTCAAACATATCCACAGTCATTTCTTCCTCTTCCTCCTCCTCTTCCTCAGTGGTGGACTCAACCACCATTCCTGGGAACTTCTCGACCCCACAGAACTGCAGGAAGATGGGGGCCCGGCTGGAGTTGCGCTGGATTTCCACCCTCAGGATGCCATCGCGGGGCCACTTATCCCGCACGTGCTCCAGGCAGTTGATGGGAGAGCGGGAGAAGGCGATGTGGATGTAGGCCAGGATGAAGAGCACAAAGAGAGCCTAAAGGGCAGGAGACAAGGCAGAGATTGTCAGACCCCCTAGTTATCACCAGCTCTTCTCTGCCCATGAGACACCAGAGTAATCTGGGCGAGTGGACTGGCAAGTGGACAAGAGATTTGATGCTTCCCTGCAGCAACAGTGCAGCAGCAAGACCTTGGCAGTTCCAGCAGGGAACACACCAAAGGCATCAGGAACCAACTGCTCCTGCCCACGAGAGCAGTGACAGCCTTCTGAAAGAACAGCTCCTGCATCCAACAGCGTCCCCAAAACTGGCCACACACAGCATCAGTGTGGGATGAGGCCCAAAGGCACGCTGAAGAAAATGGAAACACATCTGTGCCTTCCAATCCTTCCCTCCTCAGCAAGAAGAGTTTCCTGCTAAAACCTAGAGAAGTCTGCCCAGCTTTGTAAAGCAAACTCTAAGCAAAGCAAACCCATCCCTGGGCAGGATTACCCAAACCCATGTCAGATCTGTTGTTCCAAAGAACAGGTCCTGCCTCGGGGAGGCTGAGCTGGCCCCTGAGGCCAAGTGCACAGAGCACCACAGCTCCCTGCCCTGCCTTGATCCCAGGAACAGCCACAAACCACAGCAAAGCAGGGTGGACTAAAAAAACTTGTTCCCTGGAGTGAACAGAGACGTCCAAAGTCCAGAGTTCGGAGCACAGCTGGCACAGTGAGTGGCACTGCTGAGCTCAGACCTCCCTTCCCTGGCGCCCTGCGCTGCTCTGTCCTCATCAGACCCGCCGTCCTGACCTATTTGTGATGAACAAACAGCCTGGTAAACATCACTCTGCAGAGGAGCTGCACGGGGACATGTGAGGGAAGGTAAAGCACAGCCACCTCCCCTGTTTGCAGGAGCCACAGAAAAGCAGGGGCAGTTCCAGGGGCTCAGGATGGGAATGTGGGCTCCCACTTCCCTCCTGCCAGCAGCTGGAGGAGAGCTGGGAGCAGGCTGCTGAACCCTGACCCTGCAGGCTGCACTTCACAGAACCCTGAGGAAGTTTTTGCTTCTCTGGGAGGAGCTGTGACCAGGGGAAGAAGCAACACAAACTGCTCCCAGCCACTCTGCCCCACCACTGCACCGTTAGCACGATCCCTGTCCCAGCTGGTTTGCTGGGATGCAGATGCACAACTGGGAGAGGGAGCAGGGAAGTGAAAAACCCAAAAGTCTCCTGAGAGGGTAGAAAACATATGTGTGCAGCATAAGACAAGCTGTGCTGAATGTTTTCTTGCTGAATTGTAGAAACCTAGAGGAATGTGCTGCTGTTGCCTGGCAAGTTGCTCTGCCCTTCTCCTTTCCCTAATTTCACACCCTGGAAGCTGTGGAGCAGGATTTTACCTAAGGGCAGTCACCCCTGGACACTGACAGGCCCCTCTGGGAGGGTCCCCATCACCCAGCAGGCAGGTGGGGTCACCCCAGAGCACAGTGACACATTCCTGGCACTGCTGAAAGAAACGGGGTTAGAACGGGGCTGTGCCTTAACTGCTCCCAGAAAAGACAAGGCTCCAGCAAAACTCCAACCACCCAGTAGGTCAGGTGGGAAATGTATCCAAAAAGTGCCATTGCTAGGAGACAGAAACTGAAACACCTCCTGCCCCGCACCAGCCTGGCTGCCCAGCAAGCTGGCTCAGCAATTTCTTTCTTATTTACAGATCTGGAAGAGTTCCAGAGGGCAGGGAACACCGAGACCACCATGGGGACGAATGTCTCCCTGACAGGGGGGCCCACTGGAGCTCCGGGGACAGCTCGGTGTGCATGGTCCAATCATTACCTCCTACCTCCGGCGGAGGCACGACTTTTTGTGTTTCTAACGAAACCCCTGCCCTCAGCCCGGCCGCGGGCTGGCAGGAGGAGCTGCCCCTCACCTTGAGAAGAACGAAGAACTCGAAGACGCGGCGGAAGGAGGGAGGGAAGAGGCGAGCGTAGGTCACTGCCATCTTGAAGAACAGCGCGTGGAAGAGGCGGTCGCGCACGTTGATCAGGGGGTTCTGGTTGAGGTTGGGGTTGCGGACGCCCCGGTTGTTACCGCCGGCGGCCCCGGCGTTGTTGGCCGGGTGGTGGTTGTTGGCGTTCGGCTGGTTCTCGGACATCCTGACGGCGGAGCTGGTGAGGGCTGGGCCCCAAAAGGCTGCTGCTCCTCGGCGGGCCGGGCTGGGGCCGGGCGGGCGCTGCGGAGGGGCCGCGGGCGCGGGGCCGGCGCTGCCTCCGTCCCCCTCCCNGTCAGGCCTGAGCGCACAGCGGGGCCCGGCAGCTGCGCGGCCGGAGCAGACGCATCAGGGACGCGGCTGCCGGGATGTCCCAGCGGCCATGGGGGTCTCTCGGCGGGGGG
>VZTB01013181.1:216637-236062 GCA_013397245.1 Thryothorus ludovicianus
CTCAGCGCTCCGCCGCCATTTTCCTCCGCCGGCCACGGCGGCTCGGGCGCGTGCGCGCGCACGAGCTCCCGGGGCACGACGGGACGGTGGAGGACACGCGCCGGCCCGGCCCCGCCTCCATGCAAATGATGCGAACTCCCGCCATGCACCGCGCGCAGCCGGCACCCTCCGGGCGGCAGTTCGGCCGCGAAAAGGCAAAAAAAACTCAACAAAGCGAAATATTTCAATAAAAAAATCAGAACGCATCGCCTGGAAGAGCGACTCTGTGAAGGAAGGCGCGGAAACTAGAAAGATAATCTCGCTCTGACCTAAAAACTATGAAATAATGAAGGTTTAAATATCTCTGTGGGTGGAGCGCTGCTCGTGCTCGCTTCGGCAGCACATATACTAAAATTGGAACGATACAGAGAAGATTAGCATGGCCCCTGCGCAAGGATGACACGCAAATTCGTGAAGCGTTCCATATTTTTTCCCGGGTACGGTCTCAAAGCCTCTCCCCGGGAAGACCCTTTTGTCCCCCCCCAGACGCAGCACGAGCTGTTCCAGCCCCCGGGGAGCCCCAGGAGCGGCTCTGTGGGTTGATGTTCGCCTGTGTCAGGGCCACTCTGCAGCTCCTGTCCCGCTGTGTCCCCACCCTGTGGTCGCGTTGTGGAGAGGGCAATGGAGCCCCCCGGCAGTACCGCGTGTTTTTATTGAATTGCTCTGTTACAGCAAGCTCGGCTCCGGTGGGGAGCAGCAGGGTCCCAAGGCCAGCCCCAGACCCCCCCATCCAGCTCAGCCCCCCCGGCTGGGCATCAACCCCAACCGCAGGGAGCCGGGGCCAGCCCTGTCCTGGCACTCTGACCCTCCCCAGCACCCACTGTCCCGTGGGATGGTGACACCATGCCAGTGGGCAGGACGTGCCCAGGCATCTTCTGCGCAGCTCCGGGGGTCTGCAGTACCCCAAAGCCCTGTGACTCTGGCTCGTGCTGTGGTGACAACCAGGGAGGGGTCTGTGGGGTCCATGGGACACCATGGCCCACTTAGACAGCGCTCTCCTGGTAGCTGTCATCCTCCAGGAACGTGCTCAGCCTCTTCCCAGGGCTGGGGGCTGCATCCTGCCCTGGGGCTGTGACCTCCTCGGCGTCCCCATCGCTCTGCTCCTGGGCAAAGTGCATGAAGACCTGCAGGAATGGCGTGATGAGAGACAGCACCGTGTGACAGGGCCACCACGCCCTCACTCCTGCCTCCCCTGTCACCTGGTCCAGTGTGGTCTGGGACACGGAGTAGTCCTCTATATGGCAGGGGCCACGGTGGGCGGCCAGAAGGCTGAAGACGGTGGCCAGGGAGGTGACACGGGCAGGCAGGTGGTACTGCAGCAGCCCCCCGTGCTGCTCCCGCAGCACGATGCCGGGGAAATGCTGCTGCAGCAGGGCCTGCACCGCCGCTGGGCCAGGGCCCCCCGCCCGCACCACCACCGTGTACCCATCCCCAAACCTGCAGGGAGAGGGGACACTGCTGTGAGGACTGGCCATGGCCACCACCCTCAGGAGACCCTCTTAGCCCTCCGACCCTGTACCTGTTCTTGAGGTGCTGGACGCTGCCCAGGCAGCGGAACCGGCCGTTGACCATGATGGCCATCCTGGTGCAGAGCGCCTCACACTCCTCCATGCTGGGGGGGCACGTGTGAGCCCCCCTGGGGCAGAGGGACACTCCCCTCTGGGGGGCTCCCACAGGAATAGGAGTGCTCCCCTAGAGGGGGGTTATGGGGCAGAGAGGTGCTCCCCTTTGTGGGGGCTGCAGGCCCCAGGTGGGGACTCACCTGTGGGATGTGAGCACCACGGATCGGCCATCCCGGATAACGCCAAGGATGCGCTCCCACAGGAACCTCCGGGCTTGTGGATCCATCCCTGTTGTGGGCTCATCCTGCAACGATCCCGGCCCAGGGTCAGCCTGGGCAGGACCCTGGTGCTGCTGTGGGGCCTCCCAATGCCCCCCTCACCAGGAAGACGACAGGGGGGCAGCCAAGGAGGGCGATGGCCGTGGAGAGCTTGCGCTTGTTGCCCCCGCTGTACTTGCCCGCCGGCCGGTCCGCGTGCGGGCCCAGCCCCAGAGCAGTGATGCCCCACTGAGCCACCTGCGAGAGACAGAGGGGGTGAGGGTGGGGGCTCCCCATGGGCTGGGGAGGACGGGGGACAGGCCCTACCCTGGGGGTCTCCTCCTCGGGGATCCCGCGCAGGCGGCTGTAGAACTCCAGGTGCTCCCGTCCTGTCAGCAGGTCCGTGATGGCATCAAACTGGGGACAGTAACCCATGTGCTGGTGGACAGACTGGAGGTCGGTGAGGACACTGCGGGATGGGGACAGGTGAGAATGGGACAGGGAGAGGTGAGCACACTGTGGGATGGGGAGACGTGCCAGGGATCCTGTGGGAATAAGGACAAGCAGATGCAGGGATGAGGATGAAGCACTGCAGGGCAAAGGGCCAGGAAAAGCACAGGGTGGGGACAGAGATGATGCCATAGGTGCTGTGGGGACATGGAGAGGGATCCAATCCTTGGAGTCCCTGCGTTCACCCACCTGTGCCCCTTTAACCAGGCCTCTCCCAGCGTCACCTCTGTGTCCCCCGTCAGCATCTTGAAGGTTGAAGTTTTCCCAGCACCGTTCACCCCCAGGAGGCCAAAGCACTGTGGGGACAGAGCAGGGTGAGTGGCAGCCCTAGCCCTGCCCACAGAGCTGTCTGTCTGTCCATCTGTCCCTCACCTCCCCGGGAGGGATGGCCACACAGAGACGGTCCACGGCCGGAGCCTTCCTGCGCCGGTACACCTGCACGGAGGAGAGGTGGCACCGGGTGCTCCCTCCTGTCACTGCCAGTGGGGTCAGGGGTTCTGGGTGGGCTGGAGCTCACAGCAGGGCCCAGCCCCACGCACCCACCTTGGTCAGGTCCTTCAGCAGCAGGAGGTGGCCGTGCGGGGGGATGCTGCCCACTCTCGCCCGCTCCCTGGCCACGTCCTGGTCCTCATCCTCCAGCGAGGGCAGCTCCAGAGCCCGTGGCCTGTGGAAACAATGGCAAGGGCACATCCAGGGCTGTCCATCCCCTTGAGCACCCCCAGGGTACTGTGTCCAGTTATGGCCCCTCAGTTTGGGAAGGATGTTGAGACACTTGGGCACGTCCAGAGGAGGCAACAAGGCTGGTGAGGGGCTTGGGACACAAACCCTGTGTCCCAACAGCTGGGGGAGCTGGGGGTGTTTAGCCTGGAGAAAAGGAGATTCAGGGATGACCTTATCACTCTCTACAATTTTCTGAAAGGTGATTTTAGTCAGGTGGGGGTTGACCTCTTTTTCCAGGCAACAACTGACAGAACAAGAGGACAGAGTCTTAAGCTGCACCAAGGGAAAATTAGGTTGGATATTAGGAAAAAATTTTTTACTGAAAGAGTGTTCAAGTACTGGAATCATCTGCCTGGGGAGGTGGTGGAGTCACCATCCCTGGATGTGTTTAAAAAAAGATTGGGTGTGGCTCTCAGTGCCATGGTTTAGTTGAGGTGGTGTTAGTGCATGAGTTGGACTCGATGACCTTAAAGGTCTTTTCCAACCTGGTGTTTCTGTGATTTTGTGATTCTGTGGTCCTGTACTCCCCAGCCAGCTCACCCCAGGCGCAGGAAGAAGCGGTGGTACTGCAGCAGGAGGGTGAAGAGGAAGAAGACAATGCCCTCGATGGCCATGGCGAACATGTTCTTCCCCGCCAGGTCCCAGGAGAGGGGGGACACGAAGCGCTTGTCCCCTGCAAGCAGCGAGAGGGGCTGTAGGAATAGGCTCCCTGTGCTGGGCTTTGAGGAGGGTGAGCAGCCCTGACACCCCCAGACTCACCGAACCTCTCAAAGGCATCAGCCATTGCCTGGTTCTTCACCATGTCAATGAGGCCTCGGCCCAAGCAGAAGTGGGGGAAGATGAGGAAAACCTTCTTCAGGACGCGGTTGATGTCATTGAGGTTCTGATGGGGAAGCAAGGACACAGGTGGGGGAGCTGGCACTGGCCCTGCAGGGAAAGGATGGAGGGTCCAGGGCATCCCAAAGCTCACCTGGTCCACAAAGAGCTCCAGCACAAAGGTGGCCACGCTGCCATTGATGCCGATGAAGAGGTTGATGCAGGTCAGGGCCACGTAGGCAGTGCTGGGGATGCTGAAGAGGAAGGAGGCTGGATACATCAGGGGGGTGATGGACCATCTGCAGGGGGGAGAGGCAGGGGCTGGCTGAGGTGCACCTCCCGACCTGGGGGGCTTGAGACAGCACCCACCCTCCCAAGCAGCACAACCCCCTCACCCCGGCTGCCCCCAGCCCCACAACCCCCTCGCCCCTGCTGGGCTCTGCTGCCCCATCACCCGTAGAGCAGCAGCAGCAGCACCAGCGAGGGCAGGTTGGCCGAGGACACGTAGGATTCCTGCTGGAAGCAGAGGAAGATGAGGATGACCAGCAGCGCGGGGACCAGGTAGTTGCACTGTGAGGACGGAAAAGCCAAGGAAGGGGTCAGGAGTGGGACCAGACCCCTTGGAACTGATTCCTGTCCCCATCCCCATCCCCACCATGTCCCAGGCAAAGTTGCCCAGCCAGTAGGTGATGGGCTTCATCCCGCTGACGAACTGAAGGTGCTTGGCCTTGCTGACCCTCTCCTCAATGAGGAAGACAACGAAGCTGGCCGGGACGAAGGACATGGCGAAGATCACGCAGATGGAGACCAGCACATCCACAGAGGTGGCCATCCTGCCGAGGAGGGGAGAGCTCAGCGGGGGCCAGAGGGGGCTGTGGGATCCCCCATCCCCAGCACTCACAGGGCGGCCTCGGAGAGCTGCTCCTTGGTGAGGTTGAGGGGGTGGTTGGTGGCCGTGATGCCGAAGTGCGCGGGGTCGGTGCCGGGGGGCAGCCGGGCTCGCAGCAGCCCATTGCTGGCCACGTTGAGGAAGGAGACCATGGCGTGCCAGCCCTTGTTGTTGAACCAGACCTGCAGCAGGGGAAGGTCGAGCAGCTCAGAGCCCCCCTCCCCACCCAACCTGGCACTGCCCCTGGCTGTGCCTGCAGCACCTGCTCCCACCAGGAGCACCCCCAGTGCCCACCGGGCTCCTGCTCCCCTCCAGCCTCAGCCACTCTCAGTCCTTCTTGGGCTGCTCTATCCCTTGAGGGGTCACCACTGTCACAACCCTGCTGCCCCCCCAGCTCTTGCCCCAGAGGGACCCCCAGCCCTGGGCACACCTTGATGTTCCTGCGGGCATCCAAACCCTCGATGAAGCGGCTGAGGTTGGCCAGGAACCGATCCGAGGGGCTGCCCTGGGTGCAGGAACACAGGGTGAGGAGGGGTCTCCCAGCACTGGGACACCAGAGCTGAGCCAGGGGCTGAGTCCAGCTGTACCGGGGTGATGTTGAGCAGCACCCGGAGCTCCAGCACCGCCTGATCCACCTCTGCTGCTGATGGCAAGGCCTGGGAGCTGCCGGCACCCAGGGAGAAGCCGCCGTACCTGTGGGAGAAACAGAGCTCTCAAACTTGCCAGAGAGACTCCCACTGCCAGCGTGCCAGGAACTGGGCTTGAGGATCCACGTGGGTCCCTTCCAACCCAGGAGATTCTACAATTCCACAATTCTATGAAACCTGCCACCCATTCCCCACTGCCACAACAGAGGGCTGAAGGCACCTGGATGATGGCTCTGCTCAGGGACCACTCAGGCTCTCCCCAAACCCACCAGAGATCTCCTGTCTCACCCCATCACTGGCTGTGCCAGGACCCAGCCCCTGCCCAGCTCACCTCTGCTCATTCACCCACTTCTTGTTCCTCAGCCTGAAAGAAATGAGGTGGGGGGAGACAGGAGAGAGAAATCCCATAAGGGGACATTAGGGCAGCACCTGCCCACCCAGCCACATGTCCCCAGCAGTGTCCCCTTCCCCCAGGTGCCCCTGGGGTGTTCTCTCGGTGTCCCCACAGTGCCCCTACAGTGTCCCTGGTGTTCCCAGCCCCAGCACTCACTCCTGACGGATGATCTGGGGATAGGTCTTCACCAGGTAGTCAGAGATGTTCCTGCCCGTCAGGTTCTGAAGGATGTCCCCTGTGCCCCTCTGCACCTGTGGGATGGACAGATGGGCTGGATGGACGCCCAGCCCTGTGGCATCCCCAGAGCATCACCTGCCCCCACAGTCAGCAGTGATGGAGGTCTGGAGTCTAGCAGGCTGCCCCGGCTAAGCTGGGTGTTACCTGGGGTGGTGGGAGCCCCCCGGCCCCCTCAGGACACTCAGGCAGCATCCTGTGTGCCCCCGGGCCACTGCACTGACACGGGGGGGATGGCTCGGCCTGTGTCCAGTTCCCACGCCGCAGAACTTCCAGCAGGGAAGGGGGGGCTGAGGGGGCCGAGAAGCCATCGGGGTGGGAAGCTGGTGGGCACATCCCTGTCCTGGGCACCCAGAGAGAGAGACACTCCCGTTACCAGCCTGGTGTGAGCCAGGGGTGCCAGGATCCACCATGGGGATGTTGGGGGTGCCACAGCATCACACCAGGTGGCAGAGCTGCTCCGTGGGCAGATGGGCACTGAGGTGGGGGTCAAGCCCCGGCTGCCCCCTCCAGCCCCCGTCCCCCGGACACTCACGCCTTCCCCTCTTCCTTCATGCACTTGGTGCCGAAGCCGGGCTCAGCCAGGAGCGCCTCCAGCAGCCGGGCTGTGTCGGGGTCTCCCGGGGCATCGTTGCTGCCGGGAGACACGGGAGTGAGCTGGTGGCAGTGGGGGACGAGGGACACGATTGGCAGAGGGCGGGGGACACACCTGAAAAAGGTGAACTGCTGCCCGTACATCCAGGGCTGGAGCTGCAGGGGCGGGTACTTCCCGAAGGGCGGCACGATGAGGCTGAAGAGCAGCGCGATGCAGACGAAGACGGCGGGAAGGACGATCTGAGGAGACCCGGGGGGATCAGAACTGGCTCTGTCACACCCTGCCCCACACCTGCCCCATCCTCTCCCCTCGGCCCCACCTGCGCGAAGAAGCCGCGGGTGCTGCGCCGAGCGTGGAGCATCCTCTTGGTGAAGAGAGCGCGGAGCTGGCGGCAGGTGAGCGCCCAGCCCCTCACCCTGCCGCAGGCCTGCCCCGCCGCCCCCCGCAGCAGGTCCGTCTCCCGGGGCTCCTCCGCTGCCGGGCAGAAACGGGTCTGGCAAAAGGTTCGTGCCAGGCGGGACGTGGGGGGACAGGGTGCTGGCAGGGGCATCCCCCCACCCCAGCAGGGACAGGGTGCTGCATGCAGGAGCCCCCAGTCCCCCCAAAACAGCCCCCAGCTCCTACCTCGCCGGGCTCCTTTGGCTCAATGTAAAGGAGAGGAGAGAGGGGTTAAAGCCTTGCAGGGGTCAGCACCCACCCAGGGCAGAGCTGGGCCCCCAAACCATCACAGTCCCCCCAGACTCCTGTGGCTGTCCCCAGGCCAGTTCTCCCACCAGGATAAGGGGGATGTGCCCCCTGGGATTTCATATCCCATCCCACCTCCTGCACAGAGCTGGGCTCCCCCAAACCCATCTTCATCCCAGATCTTTGCTCTGGGGACACCCCAAAAGTGGGAGGTAGATATGCTGTGTGAGGATCCCTGAATTTCCCCCTGCTGGAAGGGACACATGCCTGAAGGGATGCCTGCCTGGATGGACAGCTGCCCACTTGGACATGTGCCATGGCCCCAGCCCAGGGGCTGGAGGTGGGGAGCAGCTCGGGTCCCCCTCTCCCATCCTTACCCATCTCTCCATCAGCCACATCCCCATCCCCTGTCTCTCCAGGAACTGCTCCTTTCATGGTGCCTGACAAAATGAGGACAAGATGACAGGGCAGGGCCAAGGCCACAGGCTATGACACCTCTCTGCATCCACAGGTGCTCCCAGCGGGGCCCTCAGCCCTAGCAGGGACACACAGGGTGCTGGGGACACCCCACCCCTCTCCTCTGGGCTGCTGAGCACCTCCCCAGCACCCCCTGTACCCCAGAGCTCAGCTCCTGCCAGGACTGAGGGGTTTTACCTGTGGTGTCAGAGTTCAGCGCTGTGTCCTCAGCCACTTTCAGGAAGATCTGGGGGTGTGGGAGAGCTGGTGTTAAACACACACCAGCACCCACAGCCCAGTGAGGGAAACCCCCTGGTCACAGATGCCCTGAGAGCCCCTTGACCACAGCCTCCCCCTGGGTACCTCTTCCAGGGTGGTGTCAGAGATGCCATAGCTGGAGACCCCCAGTTCCCCCAGGTGTGCATCCAGCTCACGGAACAGCTCCCCGAAAGCCCCATCCCTGGCCCCACTGTAGGGCAGGACAAAGAGCACCTCGTGCCCGATGTCCTCCACCAGCCGGGATCCAGGGACCAGCTTCTGGATCAGTGCTGACAGCTGAGCCACATCTGGAGGGATGGGAAGGGCTGGAAACTCGGTGCAGGAGCCACTGGCTGGCACAGCTGGCCACAGCTCCATGCACCCAGCATCCCAGCCTGAAGGTCCCCAGGGGAGATGGAGGGGATGGAGATCCCCTTCTGCACCTCCAGTGACAGGAGGAGAGGGGCAGATGCAGGGCTGTGCGGCCCCAGCCTCCCTGGCTGATGGGGGCTGTATGGGGAGCAGCGGGGGGTGACACTGAGGGGACAAAACGCTCACCCACAGCGCTGGCATCACTGCCCCGCTCGCTGCCCAGGCCCGTGTCACTGCTGTGCTCCGAGTCACTGCCGTCCTGCAGGAAAGGATGGCTGGAGCCTGGCACCCCACAGCAGGAGCTGGCCCCCAGTGCCCCCCAGTACCCAGGACAGAGACACTGGCTGCCCTTTGGGGGATGATCATCAGGGCTGAGGGACCCACCTTCTTGGTGACACCGGGGACAGTGCCAGCGTTGCCGCCTGTCCCGCTCCTCTCCCGCTTCACCAGGGTGAGGTGGTAGCCGGTGCCAAGCCTGGCCTTGAGGAAGAGGGGGGACCCGCAGCAGCAGAGCCGGCCCTGCGAGATGATGGCGGTGCGGTCCCCCAGCAGCTCCGCCTCGTCCATGTAGTGCGTGGACAGGATGATGGTGCGGCCTGGGGACCAGGAACGGGAGTGACCCCAGATCCCCTTGCCGGACACCCCCCATTGTAGGCTCTCCCCACCAGCACATCCCCCTGCTCGCCCCAGGCTGGGGGGCTCAGAGGGTTGACGTGGGGAGCCCCCAGCCCTGACCTCTGCGGTACTTGAGCAGCAGCTCCCAGATGCTGCGGCGGGAGAAGGGGTCGACGCCGGCCGTGGGCTCGTCCAGGATGACCACCCGGGAGCCGCCCACGAAGGCGATGGCCACCGAGAGCTTCCGCTGCATCCCGCCTGCAGAGGGACAGCGTTGGGGGGGCTCGGAGCCACCGACCCCCGCTCAGGCACCCAGCCTGACCCCCCGCACGCACCCGAGAGGTTCCTGGTCTGCTCCCGGCGCTTGTGGGGCAGCCCCGTGTCCTGCAGCAGCTGCTCCATCTCCTCCCGCACCTGCCGCTCCGAGAGCCCCTTCAGCCGCCCGTAGAACCAGACGTGCTCCTCCACCGTCAGGCTGTGGGGACAGGGGGAAAGGCAGGGTGAGGGGCAAAGGGATTGAAGGGGACAGCCTTGTGTCACTCCTCACACCTCCTCATGCCTGCCTACATGTCAAAGAGCACGTTGTGCTGGGGACACATCCCCATGGATTTGCGGATGCTGTCGATATCGGAGCGGATGTCCCAGCCCAGGATATAGGCAGTGCCTGAGGTGGGGGGCAGGAGGCCAGTCAGGATGGACCTGGAAGAGGTGAGGAAAGTGGGTCATGGAGCACAAGAGCAGCAGGGCTTGGGACCAGGGTACCCTGTCCTGTGTGGGGACAAGGTGGGGACAAGGTAAGACTCAGCTCCTGTCCCCAGCCATGGCCATGCAGCCCCTCTGTGGCTCACATGGTGGTGGTCTTTCCAGCACCGTTGTGGCCCAGGAAGGACGTGATCTGCCCCTCATAGAAGTCCAGGCTCAGCCCATTGACAGCTGCACGGCCACTGCTGCCATAAATCTTCACCAGGTTGCGGATGGAGACACCGGGCTGGAGTTCGGCAGGAGGTTCCTCCACCAGCACTGGAAGCCATCAAGGGGTCACATCCCCCGCCAGGACCCCTTGCTGGGGGCAGGACCCCTCACCATAGGGTGCAAGATCCTCCACTGGGGAGCAAGGCCTGTGCTGGAGGGCTCCAGCCCTGCTCCACAGCCACTGCCCTCGGCCACACAGCTCCAGGGTGGGCAGGGACTCACCTTGGGGAGCAGTGTGGGGGCTGGCATGGTACAGGGAGTGCCCAGATGAGGATGATTCTCCAAACCAGTAACTCTTCAGGAAGGGGAAATTCCAGGGCTTGGGGATCCCGTACTGACCTGCAGCACAAGGGGCTGAGTGGGGCCGGGGCTGAGTGGCAGCTGGGGGTCAGGGGAACTGCACTCACCTGGGAAGACACCCTCGAGGTACCAGGTGGCCAGGCCGTAGAGGACAGCGTCCAGCAGCAGCAGCCCCATGGCTGCAGCGAAGCTGTAGGGATCTCCTGGCACGGGGCTGGCAGCCAGGTTGTGCCACTGGATGCCCACCCCCTGCTCCTCGTAGAGGGAGAAGTAATCGCAGCCAAAGCCAAAGGCCACAGGGGACAGCAGGCTCTGAGGACAACGAAAACGGCAGTGTGGGCAAAGATTGGCCTGGGAGGTACAGCCCAAGCCCCCCACCCAGAGCATCAGGGGCATTGCAGAGGGGCAGCTCGGGGTGCTCACCACAAGGACACGGATTGGGAAGGTGATGTAGTCGCGCCAGGCCACGCACAGCACGTAGGGCAGGTACAGCGAGAAGTAAATGATGCCACCACACGCCGAGGCCAGGTTGGCACGGGGGAAGAAGGTGCTGATGAGGAAGCACTGGCTGATAGTGGCCACCGAGAAGGTGCCGAGGAAGAGGAAGATGACTGCTGGGTCGCTGTAGGGCAGGATGTTTCCCAGCTGTGGATGGAGGCAGGTTGGAGCCTGTGGAGCCCTCCACGCTGGTTCCCAGCCCTGATGCTCCCTGTGTCACCCACGCTGTTCCCTGGGACCTGCAACCTGCCTTGAGGATGAGGACAAGGAGGGCAGAGCTGAGGAGGAAGGGGATGAAGCTGCTGAGGAACCAGCTGAGCCAGAGGATCCCGCTGCTCAGCCCCATGGTCTTCATGGTCTCCTTGAGACGTGTCTCCTTCTCGTGCACCACCCCCTTGATGATCATGGCCACTGAGTAGATCCAGGCCAGCGTCATGAAGAGAGGCAGCGAGCGGTTCAGGACCCTCAAGAACCTGAGGAGATACCACCAGACATCCCACCCCTAGCTCAACACTCCCAGGCCACTGTTGGGCCAGGGGCATCAGGGCACGACCAGCCCTGTGCCACCTCCCCGGTGCAGCCATTCTGCAGGGGGGTCCCCCATGGCAACAGGGGGGTCACTCAACAGTCCCAAGGTCTGAGGCTGCCTCTGTCCACTTACACATCGTCCACATAGCAGGGGTAGGGCATCTGCTGGACATAGACCCCTGTCCGTGGGGCAGCCCCAGTCTGCACCCGCACCACCGCCTGCTCCACCAGGTCCTGAATGTAGACGAAGCCCCCCCAGACGTAGCGCAAGTCACTGAAGGGGTCAGCTGCAGGGCCTGGGTCCCAAAACCTGCAGACAGAGCACGGTGCTGGGACCAGGGATCCCCTGGCAACGAGCACAGGCTGCTTGGCCATGGAGACAGACAGGATGGGCATCCCCCAACCTGTCCTTGATCTTGTTGGTTCTCTCGACATCGTCAATGTCCATGCGGATCTTGTAGCGGACGTGGGGTGGCAATCCAGGGGCTGTGGCATTGATGGGGGGCTGGAAGACCACTGCTGCCCAAAACTGCTGCTCCTCCAGCAGCTCCAGGGCCCGGGCTACCAGCTGCTCCTCAGTGGCCACTGCCTCGATCTTGTCCAGGCAGACACACTGTGGGAAGGCAGGTGAGGGCACGGGTAGTGCAAGGGTCCAGCCCGCCCAAAGCGGGGTGACACACACCTCCATGAACTGTGACAGCGTGCCCAGGACTGCGTCCACATCAGCGTACACCTGGTGCCAGGTGAGGCCTGGTCCCCCCGCTGGCCCTGCCAGGAACGTGGCCAGCTCTGGCAGCTTCCAGGAGGTGCCGTTGAGGAACCCATCCAGGAGCTGGGCTGTGCTCGGGGCCAGCAGCAGGTCCTGCAAAGCACCAGGGTATGGGAGGCCATGCAGCCCACCCTGCTTCTGGCCAGTTGCACCCCAGCACACCCCATCCTGCACCCCACAGCAACCCTGTTCCCAATGGGAGGAGTCTGGGGTCACACACCTGGAGCATCTGCATCTCCAGACTGCTGTTGAGGAGGGTGTAGATTTGGGGTCCCAGCTCCTGCCAGGCACCCCCCAACTCTCCCAGCACCGCCAGCTCCCGGAAGGTCCGATTCACCTGTGTAAGGGAGGTGAGGCAGGTCTGGGATGAGACCCCCCCCAAACCCCTCCAGGTCCCCTGCAGCCCCCACTCACCTCAGCCATGACACTGTCGGGGCCAGGCCCAGGTGGCGTGTACAGGATCTTCCCCACAAAGAGGGGCTTGATCCCCCGCCAGAAGATCTGTGACAGGGGGCTGGACTCCAGGCTGTGGAGCAGCTCCTGGCAGAAGGGACCTGGGGGTGCAGAGTTGAGCCCTCACCACCAGCCCCCACTGCCCCCCGCAGCCCCTGGCTGAGCCTCCCGCAGCCCCCCACTCACTGGTGCTGCCTGAGACCACGGGTCTCTGCTCTGAGCTGTTACGGTCCAGGAAGGCTTTGACATCATTGTCCTCGTACCAGTTGAGGGAGGGGATCCTGAGCCCCCCGCCCTCGGGGTGTCCACAGGCGATGCGTGACAGGGCTCTGAAGGCACCCGTGCTGGTGTTGGGGACCCTCAGCCCCACAAGCTCCTGACGCAGCTCGGCCAGGCTGGTCATGGAGGAGACCTGGAGAGAGTGGGATCAGAGTGGAGAGGGGCAGTGGGGCACAGGAGCACCCAGGGACACGGTGGGGGTGGCTAGGGGGCAGGGGAGTGAGGGGTGTACCTCCTCCATCAGGGATGCTGCATCCCGCAGGAAGCTGCCCAAAGCTTCCACGGTGCCGGTGATCCCGCCCAACTCTGAGCTCAGCTGTTCCTACAAGGGGGGTATGAGAAGGGGGTCACAGCCCTGCCGGGGAGCTCTGCCTCGGTGCCTTCCAGCACCCGACCGCGCTGGGGGCTCACCGTCAGGAGCCGTGGGAAGTCCATCTGGGAGAGGAAGGAGCCCTCCATGGCACGGAGCTGGGAGCTGGGCAGAGCGCAGAGGGCTTGCTGCAGGCTCTGGGTGGAGTCGGCGGCGCCGCCCACCAGGAAGCCCTCCAGGACAGAGGCATTGCAGACCAGGGCTTTTAGCGGGAGGCGAATGCTCTCCAGGGAGAACTGCAATGAGAGAGAAGCCATGATGAGGTCACCGGGAGCGGGCACCGGGAGCGGGCACCGCGTTGACACTCACGATGCGGGGGCTGAGCCGAGCCCCCATCAACTCATCCACCAGCGCCGGGGGCAGAGATGTGTTGGTCCGCAGGAACCGGGAGAAGGTCTCGTCTTCTCTCAAGTATTCCCTCACCGGCAGAGCTGGAGGAGCAGGGGTCAGACAAGGGGTCTCGCTCCCCCGACACCCCCCGCCCCCGGTGCTCACCCCTCCGCCGATTGCCACTGTCCCGCAGCCGGCGCAGGGCGGGCAGGAGCCGGGCGAAGCTGTGCAGGAGCCGCTGCCCGTGGCCGCGGAGCAGGACCTGCCGGGCTTCGGTCAGGAGGCGGGAGAGGCTGCGACATGGGACACGGGGTGGGCAATGAGAGCCCGGCCCGGCCCCGCTCTGCCCCGCAGCTCCCCAGCCCCGCCGCTCACATGGAGCCATCGAAGTTGCCCACCACGCCAGGGGTCTCTCCCGCCGTGGGGTGCCGGAAGCAGGGGTTGTTCATGTTGCAGATGATGCCCTGCAGCCAGGGCAGGGTCCCCGCCGAGGGCAGCGCCTTGTTGGGAAAGTGGCCTGAGGGAGAGGGAGGCAGGTTTAGGGGGGCAGTGCAGGACCCCCGAGACCCCACACGCACCTGAGCAGGGAGATGCCAGCGAGCCCCCACACTGTGATCACCTCCCGTGTTTGTCCCTCCAGTGTCACCCCAAAAGGCACACAGAGGGGTCTTAGCTGGCTCAGAGGGGTCCCGCGGGGGACACTCACACTCATGCTGCTTGAAGGGGGGGTGGGATCGCCGAACTGAGATCAAGATAAGGAAGAGGAAGAGGGGCCACAGGATCTCGATAGCCAACTGGATCTGGGGGAGAAGCAAGATTGGTGTGGGTCCCAGTTCCCATCAGTGTCCAGGGCTCTGCTTGGCCCTGTGCCAGGAGCCAGCTGCTCTGGGTAGCCCCACCCCAATCGCCCACTCACCCGCTGCCGCCGGCGGTAGGTGAAGTTTTTCCAGAGCAGCAGCCCCAGCTGGGTGCCCACGGCCATCGCGGGGGTCGCGGGCCCCGCTGGGCTCCGACTGCGGTTGAGAGCAGGGGGGCAGCCCCAGGCTGGGGGCGATGGCTGGGCTCTCACTTCCTTCTGCTTCGGGGCTTATCACACCCCGGGCACAGTGCCGGGCACAGGGCTGAGCTCTGGGGCCGGCAGCAGCCGGACGGCATTCCTGCAGCAAAGCTCCTTTCCGGAGCTAAAGGCTCAAATCACATTCTTTCCTAAACCAAAAGCACCAGAATTGGGCACGAGCTCTGTCCAGGAGCCAGGAGCACGATTCACTGCCCACGCTGGGCACAAGGAGCACCCCGGCACCCCAGGAGTAGCTCCGGGCGAGCTGGACAGCCCGGGAGAGGCTGAAGACCTGCCCGTGCCTCAGTTTCCCCGTGAAAAGGATGTGGGTGGGGCTCTCATCAGCCCAAGAGCGGAATTGCTCCGGTGCAGCGGACTGGAGGCGCGGGCTCCGACACCCACATCCCGCGGGTAGCAGCCTCGTCTCTGCCAGCTCCGGGGAATTCACCCACCCCTGGAGCGGGGCCAGCAGCTCCGGGGCCCGGCAGCAAAGCTCTGCCAAGGCGGCTCAGTGACGAGCCCGGTGGCGGCGGCGGCACGACCCAACCCGCAGCGTTCCGCCCGGTGCACCCACCCGCGCCCCGGGAGAACCGAGCTCCGGGGCGGCTCCCCGGTCACTGCGAGCTTGGGACACCACCACCCCCGACTTGCCCCTCGTTTTCCCCCGGGGCCGAGGGAGCCGCGCACTCACCCGCCGGACCGCGCTCGCCGCCACCCGCCCGCGCCCGGGGCTAAGCCGGGTCCCGGGCGCGGCCGGGATAAGCGGGCACGGGGCAGCGGGATTAGGATCCCGGCTGGGAAATCCGCCTAATCGGCCTGCGGGGCCGGACACGAGTGGGTCCGGGGGCAGGATTCCTCTGGGGATGCACCGGGGTCAGATGGGGTAACACGGAGATGAAGAAACAGCTGCCGGGATGGGGGTGACACGGGAAGACAGAGCTGTCTGAGTGTCCCCATCCGCTGGAACCGGAGGGTGCTGCGGAACTGCCGGTCCGGGGGAGCCCCAGCCCCGCAGGGACGGCGGCTCTTTTCGGGACAAAACAACCACAGAATCCCTGGATCTTCCCAGGGGACTCGCGTGGGAATCTGCTCTCTCATCTCACGAGGACAAGCACGCCGCATCGCTGCAACCGGCAGCTCGGTGGACCCCGCGACCCCGGCAACCGCCGGACCGGCAGGTCCCGGCCCCGGTGCCTTCCAACCCCGCGTCCCCCAACCCGGTTCGGCCGCACGGAGCCCCGCTCTGGGCGGGGTGCGGAGTCACCGGGAGGCGGACGGGCCGGGAAGACATGGGGATAACCCGGGGGAGACACGGACAACCCAGGAGGGGCCATGGGGACAGCTCGAAGGGATGATGAGGACAGTCCAGAGGGGACATGGGGACAGTTCGGGGCAACGACGGGACCACGGGAATAACCCCGGGGGGGGGAGGGAGGCGAGGAGGAGCGAAGAGCCTCGGGGGGACGCTGGGCGGCCGCATCCGGCCGAGAGCATCAGCCGGGACACAGCCTCCCCTCTCCCCACTCGCAGCCCCCGGCCCGGGACCCCCGTTACCTGATGCCGGTGCGCGGCCCCTTTAACAGACCCCGCGCCTCCGCCGGGCGCGCGCAGGCCCCGCCCACCCCGCGCTACAAAGTTGCCGTCGGCGTGACGTCATGGGAACCGGCTCTTAAAGGGGCAGGACCGGCGGGGGGCGAGGGGGTGTCCCGCCCCCGCCCCATCCCACCCCACCCTTGGGAGCCCCTGCCTCGCCCATCCCACCCTTGGGAGCCCCACGGAGCAGCGCGGCTCTTCGAAACGCCGCGTTTCACCCAAAAAGGTGGCTCCTTTCCCGGACAGGCACGTTCCGTCCTGTCCCGTTGGCATTGTTAATTACTCATCTATCACCTGCACATCTATGAACCCCGCAGCCCGCTCCCGGCTCCCGCTGCTCCCCCCGGGACATCCCGCCCCACCACTCTGGGGGTCTCACCCAGGTCCGCAGCAGCTCGCAGCCCCGCACGCCTGAGCCCTGAGATCAGCTCCTGTTCATGTTGAAAGGGTTGTTTTTTTTTTTTAATAAAAGGTTTCGGTCTGAAAGCATCTGCATTAAAAACCGCACGGGGAGGGGAGACGTCGATAGGCACCGGCTGCACTCAGACACCGCCCCGGTGCAGGATGCGGCCGCTGGAGTCAGCCTTGGCTCCAGCCTGGGCGATCAGGTTGCTGCAGTGCTGGGTGTGCCAGGTGTGCCGGCTGTGCCAGGTGTGCCAGCTCCCGGCCCAGCCCCGCAGCCATCACTGTAGCCTTGAAAACTTGGTCCCTACGAGTTCTGCAAAATGGGCATTTCCAGCATTTAGAGATCACACCGGAGTGCAAACCTGTGCGTGCACACACATTCACTCACAAACGCACACTCACAATCCCGAGGCTACACCGTCTCTCCCAGATCCCCCGTGTCCCGCTGACCCCAGTCCCGCTCCTCCACAGGGCTATGGAGGGACGAGCAGCAGCACCAGGGGCAGCGTGGGCGACCACTCCCACTCCTTGCTGAGGGATCCGGGGGCATCACAGGGGTGTGTGGTGAGCGCTGGGTGCATGAGAGGTGACACTGTCCACTCCCAGGTGCTGGAACATCGTCACCTTCCTGCTGCCCCAGGGTCTGGGGGCTCCTGGGGGAACCAGCTGGGCTCTTCTCTAGAAACGGGGTCTTTATTTTCTTGCTCAGAAAAATAGATTCACTTCCAAAGTTAAAAAAAAAAGAGTTTTAAAAGAAGGAATGATGAAAGTGGAGGCTGGAATGTAGATGATAGGGTGGCTGTACATGAGATGGTGCAGGTGGGGCTGGGCCATCCAGCTCAGTAGCTCTCCTCCTCCTCACGGTAGTAGTGGTACCCGGGGGGGTCCCCGCTCTGGTCACCGGCGGCGTTGGCCACCTCGCCCTGGCTGCCCTGTGGGCAGTACTTGGGGTCGTAGATCTGGCGCCCGAGGCCAAAGACCTGCCCGCTCTGGTTGGCACCCTGGTTGGAGCCCATCTGCAGCGACATGGAGGAGTTGTCACACTTCTCTGTCCCCATCTTGGCATCGTAGATGTGTCTCCTGGTGCCGGGGGCTGTCATGCCCACCTGGAAGGAAGGACAGGATGATGAAGCAGGGCTCAGCTGTGTTCCCCCAATCCCACCCCAGCCCGGTGTGGGGGCTCACCTGACTGGCACATTTGTTGGTGCCCATCTGGAGGCTGATGGTGGAGTGATCCATGGGGGGCAGGATCTGATTTTTGGGGTCGTAGAGGTGCCTCCGGGTGCCATAGGCTGTCATGCCGGACTGGCTGGCACACTTGTTGGTGCCCATCTGACAGAAGGGTCTGGTGAGGAGTGTGTGCTGCCCCACATGTTCCCCTTCTCCCCTTGCTCCCGTTCCACCCAGTCTGGGGGGCACAGATCCCTAACCCATCTCAGGCTCCCCGCCATTTAGTGCTGGACATCAACAAAAATAGTCCCAGATCCCCAGGACACTTGAGGCACCTCATACCTCAGGTCCCTCCAGCAACACTTGGAGCTGTGACAGTGCTGAGAATCTGATAGAACTGGGCACCCTTTGCCCAGCCCCCTACCCACGAGACCCTGTAGGGTAACCCACCTGCAGCCCGATCACACAGTGCCCAGCCTTCATCTTGGCCTCGTCGAAATTCCTCTGCTGCTTCTCCGAGTACTTCACGCCGATGTCCACCCCACTCTGCAGCCCCTTCGTCTTGGCCTGCCAGGAGTGGCTGTGAGGAAGGACAGGGGTCCCAAACCCCCCACCCACTCCCTGTGCATGGGGAGATGTGGGGTCCCACAGGCACTGCCCCAAACTGGGGGTCCCCATGGGGCTGCAGCCCCTCCAAAGCTGCTCATCCACCCGTGCTCACCATTCCCGCCAGTGCCAGCAGCGACACCTGCACCTGCGTCAGGTTCCCGCTCTCAAAAAGGTCATTGGCTTCAAAGAGGTCCACGGGGTTCATGCCGTAGCTGGCCATGGCCTTGATGAAGTTGGAGAGGTTCTCAAGCTGTGGAGAGAAAGAGGGGTGAGCTCCAGTGGGTGAGGGCAGAGGAACAGCAGGTGGGTGGCAGCAGAGCTGCACCTACCTGGTGCCAGTTCTGAGCTGAGTGGTTGATCTTCCTCACCGAGTTGGGCTGCAGCTTGTTCATGAGCCTGGAGGGAGGCAGGGGCACATGAGGCTGTGGCAGGAAGAAACCTCAAAGGGCTGCAGATCCTTTTGGGAAGGTCCAGCCCAGTCCTCCCCCATGTGAGGCAAATTTCCCCCACAGGTCCCCGTTTGTCCTCAGGGCTCTCCCCAGACACAGAAGCCGTAGGGGTGACTGGCAGGTCCCAGTGGCACAGATCCAACCCACCCTTCCCACCACAAGGGCTGGGGCTCCCCTGGAGGTCTGGTATCCCCAATCTCCACCCAGCTGGAGCAGGGGCTGGGGGCCATGCTCAGGACACCCCAGGACTCACTCGCAGAGGATCACCCCGTCCTTCAGCCCCTTCTGGAAGTCAGGTCCGATCTGTTTTCCTGTGACGCTCTCGATCCACGTCCGCAGCTCGGCCTCCTTCTGTGGGTCATATTTCTGGGCAAGCTGGGGGTGCAGTGGGGGGACAGCTCAGGCAGGGCCCCACTGTACACCCTAAACCCCTCATGGGGACAGTTCCCCCCTCCCTGCGATGGGAACAGGGACAGGGAGGATGAGGATGATGCTGCCAGCAGACGCAGCAGCTTCTGAACCATTCCAAAAGTATGAGGAGCTGCTCATAGGGTTAGGGGGAAGTTCCCCCCCCCCCCCCGCCTGTGTCTCCTCT
>VZTB01013182.1:0-68152 GCA_013397245.1 Thryothorus ludovicianus
ATTGCTTTGTTTCAGTTTATTTTTTAATGCAGCATTGCTGAGTTTCATCAGTTCTGATTTGACCTGGAAGGAGGCAACCCAGGCAATTCCCAATGGCCAGCACAAACCAGATTCTGGCAAGTAAAAATACCAGGGAAAGGCAGGTTGCAGCTCAGGCCTTGGCCCATGAGGACAGCAGGGCAAAGAAACCAAACCTTGGCTGGAAATCCAAACTCAGACACTGTGAAACCCGTTATTAGCAGTGGGGGAGAAGGACATGATGTTGGATTTAAATCCACAAATTAAGCCAAACGCAAACTAAATCAGAGAAGGAGAACATCCAAAAGCATTGACTACAGCAGAGTCTGGTGGCTAGCTGAAATCTCAGGGCAATGAGTTGCACCAACATTTCACAGCACACTTGAATGTGTACCACAGAGAGCTGCTAGCATGAGGAAAATTGTTTTAAAGAATTATTTGAGTACTTACTTGGACCCATTAGCAATTAATTCTTGGTGGAGTAGGATTCTTTGGCTTAGACAAGGCTGTTACTTGTCAGTCCAGATTCTTTCCTGCTCTCTAATACTCAGCCCAGTTCCCCCACTGCTGCCTGGTGTGTTATAAAAGCAATCATACCAATTAAGCAATTCTGCCAATTTTGAACTCATAATGTTTGAGTATCCACATCTTGGCTTTCCCTGACATCATCACAAGCAATTGCATGAATTTCACTCTAAAAGTTACCTCTCTTCAGCTGAGTCACAGGTATCACCATGTCAAACCTTGAAGTCCATTGCAAATTCTGTACTGGGGAGCTTAAATTGTGATCAAATTTCTCATCAGAGAGCCTATAAAATCCCTGAGAAAATGATCCTGCCTACTGCCCCACTTCATGCCAGAGGCATTTTTCCCTGGGGTCAGGAGATCAGGCTGACCTTACACCAAGATATTGTATCTTGTGCCTGCAAAGTGGTGGTCTGGACACAGATCACTCAGTATTTTTGTATCAGGCTCTTGGTTAGATACTACACACATATTTAAGTGAATAACTACAGAGTCCCTTTATTTTCTTTCTGTTTTTCCATTCCAGAGAATGCTCATTGTTATTGGGTTTTTGAGCAGAGGCTCAAGGATCACATTTGATTGCATAGGACAAACCATTTCAAGTGGTAAAGCTTAAGGATGGAAAAAATGAAAATTATGTAATTTAATAATGAACCGCAACAATGGAGCCCAATCTTCCTGCGAATTATTGACAATGATCATCTCCGGCTGCCAGCACTGCTGGCTGTGAGGATTCAAGATTTTCCCTGTGCCAGCACAGACCTCACTCCCATTTCCAAGCTTTCCAAGTGCAAACAGACCACAGGCTGCTTTGCATTACAGGGAGGCCTGCCCATCAGTTCTCTGTGAAAGGCTTTCACGGATTTTTACAACCTGGTGTGTGCTCACAGGCGTGCAGCATCTTCCCTGCAACGTCCTGCTGACCTGCACATGCACAGAGACAGGGGTTTGGCTGCACAGGGGTCACCCTGTGCACCTTGAGGCAATCCTTGTGGAGGAAGAGCTTTACTCAGCACAGAGAGGGGCAAAGCATTCCTGCTGGGCTGGGCACTTCTACAGCAGCAGAAAGATCCTCCTCACGGTCTCCCATTGCCCACCTCAACATCACATTCCTCTGGGCAAATCCAGCCCCTTCCAGCTCACTCTGTTTCTTATTCCCCAAATTTCTGCATTTGAAAAAAGCCCGAATCTCAACTGAAATCTCACTCCACCCTGGCAGCCTCTGCAGTGCTCCTTGTCTAGGTGGAGCTGTGTGTGGGGTGTGTGGCTTCAAGCCCACCATTGGCCAGGTTTCAAGTGCAAACCTTTCAACAGAGTTAAGCTCACATTTCCAAAAAGTCTACGAATTTTACCTGGCCTGCTGTCAGTATTTCGAGCTCTCATTGCTTTGTGGGGGGAGTTTCTTGTCCAGCAGACTGTTCCCTTGGATCAACACAGCACAGTGACACACTGAGCTGTCACACTTAGCTGGTATTGAATGGATCAGTCCTTATGAATAATGATCAACATTTTGAAATTAATTAGGGAAAGGCTTCTAAGGTCTATCTATGATGATAGAGATATAGCTGTTAATGATAGTGACATGATTCTTCTTTTACATCAGAAGCAAGCTGCCATATTTCTCACTGCTCATGCAGCAAGGTCAGCTCCTCACTTCCATACGATCAGGATGGTCCCAAAACAAGGAGGCAAACACTACCCAAAGGGATAAAGGAAAATCAATTCTAAAATAATAAGCTACAGCCCAAACCTCTGCCAGAAAGTCCAGCAGAACTCAGAAACCCTCCAAGAAAACTAATCTGGAGATTCAAGTAAATCAGATTGCCTAAACTATAGATTCACTTCCTTCTTGTGAAACATCTGTGGAGGCTGCTCATATCCTGGCCCTTCCACCCACTCCCACATTCCAGCACCCAAAAAGTAAAAATGAGATCTGCTCTTCGGAGGCTGGCTAGCACGAACTCTGCAGTGCCAGGTATGTGCAGCTGCATGCTTGATTGCTAATCCATCTGCAGGGCTCAGCGTGGGCCACTTTTGTTTGAGCCTCAAGTAAGGATGGGAAAATGGGTTGGAATAAATAATGTGAAAGCCCTTGGCCTTTTGCCTCTTTTGAAAGCTGAATTGGAAACAAGAGTTCCTTCCAGGTTCTCAAACGCTTGGTTTGTGCCACCCATTTGATTATTATGCTGCTCCATTTTCGGATCCCATGTGGAGAGCAGGCCCTGAGACATTGCCTCTCTCCCACTGCCCTCCCAGAAGCAGAGGGAGCTTGTAGAAAACCTGGTTTGTGGAAACATTAGCCCAAAGTTTCTGCATCAGAAGAGTTGAGTGAGCATAGGTAAATATTCAGCATTAGAGAATGTGAAGGAACAAAGTGTTAAATCTGGAGCTTAACTCAACACTTCTGAAGGACTGGATGCACCAGGAGTGGATAAAACACTCTTGGCTTGATGAAGAGTTGATTTAACATAATATACAAAAGAAATGCAAAGTTCAGCTAAAAATCCTTGCTTGCTTCTCACTGGTTTATATTTCTTGTTTCTTGTCCTGGCTCTGCCTCATCCTCTTCTCTCAGTGGGCCATGGGTGTTACTGAGCAGCATGGTAATACTTGGCCCACATCCTAAACCATGGATTTTTGTAAACATCAGTGAATAAAATTATTTAACATCCTGCCTGAACATTGTTTTAAACCTCTGGGTACCACGAAGGAATGTCAGACCCATAAAACTTACATGCAGAAGAGAAAAAGGCTTCTCTGACTGAATTTTAAGTCACCATTTCTTGAGAGATGAACATCTCCAAATCAGGAACTATTTTGCAGAAAGTGAAATATGGTCAGAGACACCCAAGAAGTGCCTGACTGAGGGTAAAGCATCCACCTGAACTATGGGAGTTCAAGTTTCCAGATTGCTTGAGCTGGAGAGGAGACTTTGAACCAGGGATTTTGTCTCCTAAGGCAAGCCCCTAACTGATGTGATATCAATAAACCATCACAGCTGGCACACTGGGACTGATATTCAAAGAACAATTTCCCATCTCTGCAGTGGAGATTCTCCCACCATGGGGGTGTCTCACATCCACTTCCTAAACCAGCTGCAGGAGACTCTCAGGTACCAGTGCATCTTCCTTAGGGCTCAGTCCCCACATCCCAGACCCACACCCTGAGACCTGTCCCCTCACTGGTTCCCTAGTTCAAGGAATGGGATGAGAAGAAGAAGAAGCCTGACCCTGGCAGTGCTGGGTGAGTTCATCCCCCCATGTCCCCTCGCTGCTCACTGCCTGTGGAATGCTCCCGGGTGAAACACGAGTGGAAGGGGCACAGTCCTGCACCTTGTCCCGCATCCTGGAGGGAAACGAGCCATTCCCAGCTCTCTGCTCGGGCTGCTCTCTGCTCGGATTTGCTGTTCCTCCATCCCCGGGATGAAATGGATTCATCACAAGGTGCTTAGCGGGATGAGCCGTCTCCACTCAAATCCCGGGATTTGCAATTTGCGCTGCTCCGGGGCTGTGGGAGGGCGCTGGGCTCGCTCTCCCTTTTCCATTTGACTCAGCCCTCTCATAGCAGGGATTATCCCCCTCTATCAAAGGGAAAGCTGCGGAGCAGACGCCCGCCTATTCTTCCCGAGCGCTGAGCCTGACAGCCGGCTTTTGAGCCCCGCTCCCATTACCAGCTGCCCTACAAAGAGCCAGCTAAACTCCACACAAGGCCCACATGGAGCTCCAGAAGGAGCTGGGGGGCTGCAGGGAGCGGGAGAGGACAGGGGGAAGCCGGGCAGAGTGGCCAAGGGAGAGAAACAACTCATGCAGATGAGGGAGAGTTAATCCTATTTAGCACATGTATATTATCAATGAGTGTGTTCGGTGGGCGAGGGCAGGGGGGAGCCCCCCACTGCAGGCAGGCGGAGGCAGACAAAAAGGTCATTCATGTGTGGCTCACAGAATTAAGAAGGTACCACAATCTGCTGCTGGTTTGGCTCCAAATGCTTCTTCGTATTCAAATCAAAGCCCCTTCCCCCAGCCCGACCTGAAAAACTTCCTCGCCTGCCTGTCCCTCCCTCGGTGCGCAATCACCCGGCTCAGCTTCACCCTCCATCCCTCCTGGTGGCACTGGGGAGATGAGCGGCAGCAGCCACATCTCAGGTTTCAGAATTTCAATTTACACTAAGATTTGGGCTTTAAGTCCGACCCTCCACCTTGTGTTCCAAGAGTTATTCCAGAACTGGCAAAGGACCAACATTTCCTTGATGCTGAGAGGAGCTTCTAAATCCTTGAGCTCTTCAGAAATTTTGGTCTAGAATTAGGATATCAGCCTGAGAGCTCAGGAATATTTTGGTTTGATCCTGGACCATCATTAGCTGTGGCTTTGCAGCCAGACTGTTTGCAAAGATCCTCTCTGTACAAGTTTTATCCCCAGCACATCCCAACAAACTTTCTACATCCTCCCAACTTGGCTGTTCAGCAGAGCTCTGCCTTCCCCTGCAAAGTTCCTGCTTCCTCAAGAGCCCATGAAAAGGAATTCAAAACTCAGAGTTCTTTTCAATAACAGTGTGGGGATGAAAGACCAGGGCTGGAGCGAGTCATTTAAAATGCATAAAAAAATCTGAGGCTCGAGTCTACAGTCTGCCTCTTTAGAGGAAAAGTGAAATGTATTTTGGACAAACCACTTGACTGCTTATGAACCACAAATACAAATATTGCTCCCTAATTTGCATTCAGTGCCAGAGGAGACCTGCACTCCCTCTAATGAGCACTGCCAGCCACCCTCTTCCAGGCAGAACTCCCCAGCCACCCCAAAGGAACCAGCAATTCCTCTGGGGCCCTGGTGCTGGCTAACTCCAGCCTTTGGATGGCTGCTTGTGCTGTGCTGCACAGCTCTCACTTCACCCCCCAGTAATCTCCTTGCCTTCTCCACAGGAATCAGGGATAGAGGAGCTTTCTCCTCCCCTACTGTACATGCTCATAGGTTTTAATCCAATTAAACTGTTCTCTCCCCTTGACAGAGTCTCTTTTTTCTTCATTTGCTTTCAATAAAGGAGCATCATTTGCTTGGGAGCATTCCAGGGTTGCAACAACAGGCCCTTTGCTTACATGTGTCGCTTACAAGTGGAAAACTGCAAACGAAGCTCAAGGTTTATTTTAGGAGGAGAGTAGAAATGGCCCTGTTATTTAATTATTTTTTTTAAAAATGCTTTTAAAACCTTATTAAGCAAATTAAATTTCAAGAGACATCTCACTCTTATTCTGGGAAGTCCCTTCCTCGTCCCTTTCTTGTCCCAGATTGGTTTGTCAGCACAGGCTGCCCATTGCCTGGCTCCCACAGACCCATCAAGCATCGATTTTGACACTTAACAGAATTAGAAATGCCAGCCATCCAAACCCTGATGGCTTCTCACAGGGAACGAGCACTAACCTCCATTAGGAGGCCTCCTTTTATCACATAGATCCTCTTAAAATTCAATTTGCAGTGAAATTCTCCCCCATCTCCCCAAACCCTGCCAGCTGCCAGCCCCATCCCACTACCCCCAACACTTATTCCTCAGTCAGATGGACCTATATCCAATCCTTTCTGTAATTTAAAAAAACTCATCACTTATACCACTACTCTCTGCTGGAAGGAAGCCACAGTCAATAGGTGAATCAGGTCTGCACCTTGTACCCCTGAGTAAATAAATGCTGAAAAGAGGGTGAGCTGAAGCCTTTGATAAATATCTCTTGTGCCAACTGAATAAACTTATTGTCACAATGCAGCATCCCTAAGATCCTTGTAAAAACGTGCCTGAAACATGAAGATAGTGGTGAAAAACTCAAACATGGTTGGCCTGCAAATCCTCCAGCCCTTGAGCGAAGAACTATCTGTAGAGAGACGAAGTCAGGAAAATCCAACTCACAGATAAGTGGAACTGCTGTTAATGTGAGGCAGTGCACTACCTGGGTTTGATCCAAAAATTAGTCAAGTTCTTCATTTAACTACAGGGGGTGGTTGGATTAGATCCCACTTGGCTGATGTGCCAGGGGCAGGAACGTGCAATTCTCTATCTTTCTCCTCCATTTAAACGCTCTTAGACTCTCATGGTATTTTACAAATCATTCAAGGACTTGATGGGTTAGCAGGAAATTTCCTTTGTGCTGCTGTGCCAGAGACAAGGAACAGATCTGGTAGGCAGCTCTTCATTTTACAGTGAGATCCCCATTCAGCTGCATGGAATGTATGCACAGGATTAAAAATTATCCATGATTACAATTTAGACTGTTATAAACCACTCAGCACCTGGAGCCCTAGCAAGGCGATATGGAAAGATTAATAAAATAAGCATTGGAAAATCCACTTCCCCTTTGGTTATTTGCCAGGATCACAGTCCAGAATATAGCATTTTCTGTGCAAGAAGTGGTAAGCTGATTAACAGCTAAAGGAGAGCACTTTTGTGCACTTCCTTCTGCATGTACACTACATACCATGTCATCAGCATGAATAGGGGCAAGCCCATCCTGAACCTGTATCTCAATGACCAGAAACTCAGTCTGGGGTCTACATTCTAATTAATTGTTATTGAAGGGGCAAGTGCTGTTCAGATACTTGGCCAAAATGACTCTCCATCAATGTGGAATTTTCAATTGTAATCTAAGGGGTTTGATTTGTCTGATGATGGTTGGGCTTTCATTAAATATAAGTTTTCCTCCTGAGCATGGTTTTAAGGTTTGATTCCCAAGACTGAGCAAATCCATTTAACTCCACCAGCTCAGGTAGTCAAACCTCATCTGGTGTTCAGAATCTGATTCAAAAATCATTTAAATTAGTGTCTGTGTTTCCACTGGCCTCAGCCAGCTATAGATTTCATCCCAGTTCAGATCTCTTCATTTAAGTTTAACACCAAAGTCTACTGAAGTGAATCAAGCAGTTCCCATTGACACCAGTGATCTCAGAACCATGCTTGTTTATCTCCACTTTATCTTAAAAATATCAGAAGGAAATTAAAAACAGAGCACCTTAGCAGGGTAAATAGTATTTCAACTATAAAGGACTCTAACCTCTTAAGCTGTACATGTTTGGGTAAGGTTTTTGGAAATTTAACACATCTCTCCCTCCCATAGTGTATTTTTACTCTTCAGCAGTCTGTACCAGAGTTTCCACTGGAAAGGATTTGCTGTTGAGTGAGCTTTACCCACATAACTTCTCAAAGTGCAGACAATTGTTGCAAATGATGCTCCCCATTAACAGTAAATGCTTTCACTGTCTCCAGCTCTATAAATCGCTAAATATTACGAAGAGTTACTCCTTAGTTTCTCTCATGAGAGATTAGAAATGAGACTTCTGTGGACACAACTAGTAAAAGTAAAAAAGGATTTTTCTCTCTTGTCCTTTTAGTAGATGTTTATGGAATGGGAAAGGAGGGGTACTGTGACCTCAGCAGTTAATTTTTTTTCAATATAGTTTCCTTTATGCTCTATGTCAGAATTCCCCTAGAAGAAATATGCGAAGACAATTCTGAACAATTAGCACTCCTCGTTAATTTTTACATGAATCTTCCAAATACTAAGACCATAAATAAAAAGCTCTGGAGTTCTCTGACTTACAGATTTCATTTTTAGTGCACAGGATTAAAAGTGGCACAAGAGGAACGAGCACCCAGAGCATAAATAGCAGAGGCTGTGGAGGATGAGTAGGGCAAGTTGCTCCAGCACAAGGGGTTTATCCAAATGCCAGTCCATTAAATGCCCCAGAGAAGGGGACATCATTCCTTTCCTTCACCCTGTTTCTCTCAGTACTTAGAGGGCAGACCTTGTTCTCACTTTCCCCTTGCCAACCCTCATCACCTCCATTGGCTTTCTAGGAGAGACTTGAGATTAATGCCCGTGTAGCAGAGCAGATTTAAGAATTACTTTATTTCAGTGGAAAGGTCTTGCTGCTACTTTAAAATATGTCCTTCTCTTTTTGTCTGACATTGCAATTAATCAAGTCTCCCACCCACTCAGAGCCTGTCTTTAGAGCTTCTCTGTCTCTCACTTTCTTTTATAGATGAGGCTTTAGTGCTTGCCAGAATTTATGGAGGGAAGTAACATGGATTCAGCCAGGACCTCAGAAAACAAGCTCTGATATTCTCATGGCACATCTTCTCCTTGCCCCCTATCACAAGATGGACCAGCAGCTGTTCTCTCTCCTTGAGCCTTCATCTGCTCCTGCATCCCTACAGGCACAGAGGGCCCTGTACAGCACCGGGCCTGGCTCTGCCAAAGGGGAAGGAAACAAATCTAACAGGGCATGTTAGAGCAATCTCAGGGCTCCAATTAGCATAATTAACTTAGAGAGTCTAACAAAGGCCAGTGTGCAACCTGATCTCTCCAGGCTCTCTCCAGCCCCCAAATCTGAGGCTTCAAGAACTCGGGCTGGTTTTGGGGAGGGGGCCAGAACCAGGGGAGAGGGGGAGCAGGAATCCGAGTTTTGCTCCCAGTGAAAGTACTTTTCCATGAACAGAAGTAATTTAGCCCTTTGTTTGTAACGTTACTGTATTTGGCTAAGAGTCCTGGACTCAGTCTCTCTCGTGCTATCCAATAGTCAGCTTCAGCATCCAGGAGCCCAAGTGAGAACCTGGGCTCAGCATTAATGACTCCCAGCTGCAGGGCCGTGCTCAGGCCCAAGGTCTGGGTCAGATTCTTCACCAAACAGTCCTCGACAGGCACGAAGTCACCTCGAGGTATTAGAGCAGGGTCATGTATGTACAAGGCCAACCGCAGGCGGAGGGCTGGGGTTTGTTTGTTTTGCATGTGAGTTAGTAAAGGGAAATCACTACAGAACAATGTAAATGTTATACCTTCCAACCATAAATGTTATACCTCTCACTAAAAAAAAATAGGTCTGGTTATTTGTTTCTTGGCAAAATATGTCTGTTTCTCCTTTGTCAGTAGGTGCAAGTTGATTTCTGGAGCCCAAAACACCTCTTTTTGGCTAAATACCTGTTTCTTTTTTCTTTTAGTAGCACACCCTGGAGGAGCATAACTGAACTGACATAAATTACATGCGGAGGAAGCGGGAGTTTAATGAATAGAAGAGTCGTGGAATTCACTTGATGTTTTCACATTAACACACTTTTTCCTGTGCACTGAAAGTAGTTTCCCCACATAAATTTGGAAGAGAAAAAGAAAAAAAAGAAAAAGAAAACTTAAGACACAGACCTTAGAGTTCTATGAGCAGTTTGATCATTCTGTGAAATAACATTTGAATGAACCAGACAAGCAGGGCAGTGCCAAAGTAGGCAGCAGAAATCTTCTTGTGCCCTATTTGGTAAATGTTATGTTTAGTAAATGCTTGACTACAAATAATTCTGTGATAGCTTTAGTTTGAAATAAAAAACATAAGTACGAGCAACTTAGCCCTCTCAACCCCCTTCCAAATAACAAACTCAGCCCAAAAACTGCTATGTTGGAATGACTGAAGAATACATCAGCACCAAGAGAGTCATTTCAATGCACTTGGTAACAGCATCCATTTCTGCATTCCCTTTGGTTGTTTAAATACTACAGTGGTGGACTGGGAGTCTTTTCTAAAGCAGAACCTGAGTGCATAAATAAATATGCACTGACTTGTGCTGATGCTCTTCCAGCATTATAGGAAACACATTTGTTTATCAGGTCTGATTAAGCTTACACGATCCAAGTCCTGCCAGAGTCAGGAGTGCATTGTACACATTATTTGATAAGAGAGAAGGATGAGTTATGTAAACACCTAGCAACATGTGAGGGAGATTTACTCTAATTGTTTATGTGCCTTTGTGGGGAGATTATAATCATGTTGTTTCATTAAACAAAACAGTTGTACAAGTTCTATAAGACAAATTGCCTTTTGCTCTATTCACTCGCAAAGGTCATCCTGTTACCCCTGATTAGCACCAGACAGCCAGTCATACTTTGGCAAAAGGAGAGTTCATTCATAGCAGGAATGCAGCCTCTCTCAGAATAGGTTTCCCAGTGACTGACTTGGCAAAGACACAACGGAGAAAACACTTCTGCCCAATATCAAACATTCACCTTCTGACAGCTCCAGAGGACATCTCTCCTTCACAGCAGTGCTCAGCACCACCGGTTCAAGCCTTTGGCTGCATCAGAGAGAGCCACAATAAATACACAGAGGTGAAATGCAGGTAAATCCTTTCCAGAAATTGCTAACTAATAGAGTAACCAACCTCATTGCTAAGTAATCCCCAAAAGAGCTGTTAAAGTTTGAGGAAATACAGCAGCAGAGGAAGCTGAAGGTTCTAGGTCTCTCCTAGGTTAGAGAAGCTCTTCCAAATTCCTCCTCCTGCCTCCCCATCTCACTTCATTACAGGCAGCCCAAAGAGCAGCCTTGGGCTTCCTGAGCACACACCCCACTCCCCAGAGCTTGGCAACCACCTCGCTTTGTCTCTGATAGGCAAGTAGGAAACAAATGAGAAGGAGGAGATGTTTGAGGAGTCCATGAACATTGTCAGCTCGGACGCGTTGACAATAAATCGATTCTTTTTGACGTGGCTGTCGCTGTAATGAAGGTACATTTCTGGATAACTCTTCTTAATGCAAGATAAGATATGGATGGCCCATGTCTTCTGACATGTGTCCAGCATGTCAAATGGTGGCATAAGAAAAGGTTGTTTTGTTGACGCGCTAATCAGAGATAAAGTTTAAGATTAATGATGATGGGTGTTTTTGTCTGTCATATTTTTTGAAGGATAGAGGTCGTACACTCCTGGGGATGGCAGAGTTAGTGCCCTACCTCTGAAAAGAAAATGAACACTCAACAGGACCCGTATTAAAAGGTCCCTCTTTCCTCTGGAGATTGAAAGTGGCAATCAAAGGAAAAACAAGCCTGAACTTGAATGTCACAGCACATTTCCCTACTGTTGCTGAGGTTCTGGCATTTTAAGGGATCTTTTAAGGCTCCTTTCTTTGATACATGAAAGAAACATTTAGTTATGTGAAAAAATGCATATAAGGGTCAAAGTGGCAAGAGGAGAGAAACAAAACAAAAAATTAACAAGTACCAGGAAAGGCCATGGATGGAAATAGGAAGATCTTTTCCTACTTCTAAATATACATGGGCCTGTTGCTCTTCATGGCATTCTGCTCTGGGGTCAAGTATGAAATGGGGCACAGCCCCAGGCTGTCCCAGCTGCTGGGATCCAGAGAACCTCTGAGGTCCCACCGTGGTCCTGGCTGAGGGCAAGGGAAGCACCAGCACCAGTCCCAGGACATTGCACACCCCTCTTACCCTGCTGGCTGGAAGGATGCACAAACCAGTGCTCAGAGGTGTCCCTTGGCAATGTTATGCTCTAATTTCCCTACATTTAAAGCTGATGTAACACTAATATCCACCACAGCCCATGAGTTTTAACCTGTTTTGTTTCTCAGGTGAGGTATTGTCATGGTTTAACCCCAGAGGGTCACAAAACACTGTTATGGGGATTTGGAAAGGCAAACATCATCTCTCTAAATGTCCCACTTCTCCTTTCTCAGCTTTGTATGCTGACAATGACACCACAGGGTCTGAGATGTCCCTGGGGTCAGCTGTCCTGGCTGTGTCCCCTCAGTTCCTTCCTCTGTGTGAGCCCTGCTCAGTAATCATGAAAACAGCCCTGAATTACCCACACTTCTTCCAGGACAAATCCAAAACACAGCTGCAGACCAACTACTATGAAGAAAATTAACCCTACCCCAAGCAAAACCAGCCACAGGTATTCAATTAATGTTTGGTGAGACCTGAAATCTATGGAGAAGAGGCCTTATTACCTTGGATCACCTTGAATTCTATTGTTAGGATCAACAACAAAACCCCTGGTAGCAATAAAAAAAAACTTAATTTTTTCTGCTTCAGAGTATTGTTTCAGCTATGGAGAGAATTAACATTTAATTACTTTGAGACTAAAGAAACAAACAAGCAATTAACTGACTCCAATTCACTTAGCAAAGTGATGAAGTCATGCGAAACATATTTTGACTGGAGATAGGTAAGAGCCAAAATCATGAAGATTAATGCTTCTAAATTTTGGGTTAAGTTCAGGCACAACTCCCAAGGTCTGAATTAGCCACCAGTGCTCTGGTTTTGCATCTAATCTAAAATGGGAAAGGGACCAACAATTCATTAGAGAAACTAGTTTTGTAATGCTTTTGCAAATAAAATCTACAGAAACAAAGTTTCCAAGATTTTAGACTTTAACCCAAAGCCCAGTTCAAAACTTGGCTCCCAAAAAGCATCAGATTTTCTCTACCAAAGAGTATAAATCCCTTCTGGAGAAGGCTTCTGTGTAAAAGGCTACATTTTGAAGCTGTTAACTCTTACATTATGTTCCTAAGCTAAATTGATAACTCTGGAACTGATTTAAACAAATAGAAAAAGAAAATCTGTTTTAAAATACCAGTTTTTTTCTTTCCAAAACTTTCCGCTTTAAAATATTTAGGGTAATTTTTAAGCCTTTTTTCTTCTCTAGATTCTGTCACTGAGGGTGATGGAAACACTGATATTGCACCCACTTTTTTCCCTTTCATTTTTCCTGACTTTTTTTTTTTCAGTTCTTTTTCTGCTATTTTTCAGTTTCTGTCCAGTTGAATAGTTATGAAAAGGTTAAAAAAAAAACACAGAAAAAGAAAAACAAAACACCAACTCCTTAACTTTAAGAGGTAAAAATGAGGGAGGTTCAGAGGGATCCATTCCAGAAAGTTCTGTAAGTTTTTACATTCTCTGACCTCCTTGGCTGCGTGGGGTGTAGGGAGACAGAAATGAAAGAAGTATCTGAAATGTCAGTATTTGAACTATTCATTTTTTTAAATTACTGCTTTTATACCCAAATACCCATTGGATGCACAGTTTGAAATGTGTTGCCAGTCTCAGGAAAGACACCTTTTGACAAGGAAAAGCATTTCACATTCTGGCTGGAACATTTTGGGTTTGATCTCTTTCCTTGAGCCATGACTCAAGGCCATCTTGCCATCTCCCAAAACATCACCAGTTTCTGTTAACCTGTTCCCTCATTAACAATTTCCAAGCAATAACATTCACACATCTCCAGGGCAGCACTTGCCACTTGCAGTGGTCCTGCAGTTATTCCTTGCACAGGGATGTTTCCCATTCAGCTCTAAGAGTAGAGAGCAACCCAATCCAACTACAACTAATTAAGTAAATAAATAAACAGCAGTCCAGCAAACGTTTGCTGAGGAGTTAAATGTCCTGCTACTGGTAACAAGCCTCCAAAACCATTCAGCAAGATGTTTGTCTTACCTCTCAAGTGTAGGGTAGAAGGGTAGGAAGAGAAACTGGGTCTCGAAAAAAGGGAGTTATAAAGGAGTTGCCTGCAACCAGCCTGCACCACTCTGCGTTATTAGGAATTGCAGGCAGCTGTGGCTCTTCCTTCCCTCGTGGCTTCCTTCCCCTCACATGTGGCCCTTTGGGGCTCCTTCCTCACTGCTGGCCCAGTGAAGACTCAAAGATTTCTCTTCTGCCCATGGCCTTTAAATTTTGTAATTTTTAATTTTGTTTAGTGTTAGTTTTGAAAACACTGGTGAGTTCTCAAGCAGAGCCAGGCTGAGCAGAACAGGGCAGCCAGGACCAGCTGCAAAGGCAGCCTTTCTTAGAGGTGACATGAAACACAAATTTAATAGCAAACGGAGGCCTAGGGCCAAATGTGACATCTCTCAAATCTGAGACATTGTTCTCACTACAATCTGGCCTCAAATCACAGAAGCAGGTAATATTAGGCTGTTCAAACAGATTTGCAGTCAAGATCTCACTCAGAAACAGCTGGAAGAGAAAGCCAAATTAAAAACACACTTTCGTTTCTTAAGGGTTTTTCCATTTTAACTTAGACCTGAAGATGCAAGTACAGGTTCTGATCCAAGTGCTCCAAATTCAGGGCCAGAGGAGATGGTTTCCACTCTGCCATTATAACCTAGTCCCACTCTCTCCCCCTCTTCCTAGAGAGATGAAGTTTCTCCATAGATCCACTTCTCCATCTGAGCTTGCAGGTGACACTGCTGATCTTTGGCACGAAGAACTGGGATTCCAAACTGATTTACAAAGCCAGTGCCGATAGATGAGCAAAATGAAATCATAGCTGCCTGACCTGCTTATACACTAAAAGGCCTTAGGGGGGGAAAAAAATCAATTAATCAATTTGTTTATGGAGGCAACTTAGCAACAGGGAGCACATGGAACTGATTGGCTGGGTCTGTTAATAAGCAAGCTGAATTGCAGATAGTTGCATCAACTGATTTCAAATTTTGGGGTATTGATTTTTGTTAAGAAGATTCATTTCCACTGACCCTCCTCCCAGAGAAAGAATCACTGTTCCTTTATGTCAAAGGAGTATCATGCTGCGATTAAGAATTACCACGTTACCACTTCAAGGAGATTTTGGCACACTCAGGGTTTCTAAGCCTGGGCTTAAACAACAACTTGTCTGCTACCCCCTTGCTTTGTGGAGGCACCTCAGGAGACAGAGCTTGTAAAATGTTAAAGGGAAAATATATTTAAAAGTAGTTATATTATTTGCTAAGTGCCTGTTTCATGTTGAACAGTAGGTTGCGTTTCAAATTCTCTCAAAACAAAGGAAGAATTACTTTTTGTCTTTTAGATTTTAATTATTGTATAATAAATGCAAGAAATAAATATACAAATATCAGTATTACCTGATATCTTCTGTATTTTTAGTTAATATTTTTAGTTTTCTTTTTAGAGGGACATTTGAAACCTATGATGCATGTGAGTTTGCAGTAGAGATGGTAATTGGAATTACAAGTGGCATTGGACATTACAGCCCACAACCACTCAACAGGCAGAGATTGGCCTCGGGGAACCCTGTGCATCCAAACACCCACACACTGGAATTTCTGGCTGTCAGTGTCACCATTCTGCAAACCAACACCTTCATTTCCTGCTCTCTGCCACCCCCACCCAGGTGCTGATTCCTCACTTCCCTCGCCTGTTCAAGGCGCGCTCCAGATGGAAACACCACCCTCAGAGCTGCCCTCTGGAAAGGGCTGCAGGAACCTCTCCCAGGGATCCTGGGCACTGCAGCATCCTGGGGATGTGCTCCAGTGCCCAACAGAGACCACAGCCCCAGGGCTGCACAGGCTGCAGAGCCCAAGGGGGTGCAGGACATGCAGCCTGCCTCCGTGAAGAGACCCTGTTGTCTCCCTGATTTTTCAGGCTTTTCTTAATGCAGTTTCTAACTGGTTGTTTTTACTGTAGCTAGCTTCTTTCTCATGCTTGGAAGTGTCTTTATCAGAAGTCCGTTTGATAGACGAAGTTGTTTTTCATACTTTTCTTGTGAGGAAACAACTGATGGACAATTGTCTTTACCAATGGGATAGGAGAGGTGTCAGCCTTCTTCTCCAATCCCTGGTCTGTGTGAAAATGCTATAAATATTGGAGTCAGATGTTTTAATAAATAGTTCTCAACTTTCTCAAGAGAAGGTGTCCGTATGTCCTTGTGTCTCTCACAGCGACACCCTGTCAAGGCTCACACCTCATGTAAGCCACACATTCACCTTCAAACTCAGATTAAAGCAAGTTCTGAGCCTGAGCAAAGGTTCTTTTACCAAAGCAAAGTCCCAAAAGAGTCTCTGAGAGAGGGGAGCTACCATCTCACCCCAAGCACTGCTGCTAGAGGGCCAACAGCTTCATCCCATTTAGAAAAAGAGAGATGCTCTTGAGTTTCTTTCTCTGCTCCCTCTCAGAACCTGGTGCATGATGCACACATTTTATTTCTTTTTCTGACTCAAGAAGCCTGCCCATGATTGTAAATCATCCTGGTGATTTCTTTGGAAAGTTTGCCTCGTTTATGCCCATGACCTCGTAGCCTCTTGATACCTTTACTTACATCAGGACTTCTTCCACAGTAGGGCCTTTTATTGTCACTCTCCTGAGACCAAAGGGGCAGAGGGAAAGGAATTACAGGCACTCACATCTGAGATGTAAAAAGTATGGGTTTCAAACAAGTATAAACAAATGAGAATGCTGGGAGAACAAGATTGCCCAGCTCTGAGTTTCTGCAGAGGCCCTTTTATTTACTGAACATTTATGTGTATACGAATATTCAGCCCTTGATAGAGCAAAGAGCTGGTTTTGATACTAAGAGCAAAAATATTTGCTGTAAATGTCATGACACGCCTTGTCCATAATATGATTTTTTCCAGATGGTTATTTTTTTCAAATTACTGAATGGAAAAATATGTCTTAAGACAAGTACACATAAAAATAATTCTTTTTCCTATTATTGTTTCTTTTTTTTTTTCTTTCTTTCTACATTTGTAAAAGTGCTGCTGCTTGCCATGGGATGATATGCTGGGAGAGCACATACATCCTGACATCTGATTAATCATGAGAAGGGGTGGGTGTGTAATTCTTAACAGACAGGGCAGCTGACCAGGAACCATTTTATTACATGAAATACAAAGGTGTACATTATTTACACCCTCTTCAAGGCGGTTTCTAAGACCAAAACATTTCACTGAGTGAGTGGTAGGTTAGCTTTGACTCCAAGCAAGCCCAGAAATCTTTTGTTAGCAGGGACACAAACCTGCTTCTGGATCCAGGATGATCTCAGCTGGCAGTCCCACCCAGTACAGCAGCTGGATGATCCTCTTGATCCTGATCTTGATTTATTAAATTTGGTGTCAGTGGGGTTGTGCCAGACGTGGCACACCTCTCCTGTAAAGCGACATCCCACTCTGCAACGTGTTTGTTTCCCATGGAGAAGTGAAGCCAGCTGAGCTCTGCCCACACAATCTGGAGCTGGAAAAGGCTTATCCAAGACAGGATTGGGCTGGGGTGGAGGACAGACTCCTGCATAGCAGCAGCACCAGTTTGGGAAGATTCCCCCTGAAGAGCATCATGCCGTGCTTTCTACTTGCTCAGGCTTTCTGTTACTCACATTCCTGAGAGGCACAGTGACCTGGCAAGCCAGGGGGAAGGCACAGGGTTTTGGTGATGAGTGCAGTAAAGAGTCCCGTTCAGTAGAATGGGAATAAACAAGCTCTGGACTGTTCAGAAAGAAAATGAGGGCCAGATCCTGGCCAGGAGGTTCCCCCTCCTGTTCTGCAGACATCCAGCTCCTGCCTTTCTCTGAGGGCCCAGCAGCTCTTTGTTTAGCAGATCCCACCAGCAGCTAGAAGACAAACTACTCATTTATTCATTTCTTCCCTGCCCAGCTGTCTGCCTAGTAGGGCAAGAGGTGTGGGCCCCACGAATGGAAAAGCTGCTGCAGGTAGTGTCTGGGTTTCTGTATTAATTCCATGTGTGATGCTGAGTGACAGCCTTCCCCAGCCAGGAGTGGGGGCGTTGGCTGAGGGGATCATTAACACCAACTGGAGATTGACTTTCTAGCTTGTGGCACAAATCTGAATCCTACATCCCAGTTCTGGCAAGGTGATGAGCAGCTTTGGCTTGGGCAGGAGTTAAGAGAATTTGGCATTTTGCAGAAAAAAGCCCTTAATACAAAGTTAGTGGAGTATGAGCCCAGCAATTTTTCTTCTGAAAAAAACCAAAAAACAAAACCAAAAAAAAAACCTGAAAAAAAACCCAAAAGAAATTTGGAAAGGGATAGAAGGGCAAAGTTCAGAGTGGTTTCAGATTCCCACAATAACAACGAAGCCCAGCTCTTTCCCAAACACTTGCACATTTCCTTAGAAACAGGTGACAGACATCTGCAAGGCTGAGTTCAGCGTTGGAACAGCCCAGCCTCCCTTCCTTGGTTGTGGGTGTTCTGCTCTTACAAGAGTGAGAGAGATTCAGCTTAAATATTTCCAGACAATGCTGCAATTTATTTTAAGTGTAATAGGGGTCATTCTTCACTGAAAGAATATAATAATTTTTCTGTGTGAAAGCAAGAAGACATGTGGGGAAGCTGTAGATAAGCAGGACTTACACCCACCCAAGTCACAGTTAAACATCTTTCTCATGTCCCCACATCTTTGGTATCAAGCTCAGGCCAGTAATCCCAGCACCAGCCACCAAGTAACACAGGATCCTGTGCTTGTGCTATTTCATGTTCACCAGGGAAAGGCTTTCTGGGACTCAGATGCTTTCCCTGATCCTGAACAAACTGTGGGTCTCATCAGCTGAGTTAGGAAAGAAAAATGTGGAGGATAAAAGGGATGAAAATGATCATTCAGCAGCAATAAAAATATAAATATCCTGCCCTGCTGAGGCTCAGATCAAATGACCACCACAAGCAGCTTCCCAGTTTTCTTCTGAGCACCCCAAATGACCCTGCACTCTGCTGGGATAACACTTGTCATCCTGGTTTCCTCCCTCTCAATACGCTGATTAGGGATGGCAAGGAGAGCAGGGGTAGAGGGATAGAAACTCCTCATCATCACCATTCCCCAAAGGATGAAAATAAAAGAGTGAGAAAGCATCAACTGTCCTCAGGGAAACAGAGACTTCTTCCCCCTGTGGAGAAAAGAGGGGGAATCACCCATTATTCATCTTTTTGTTCCAGTGTTTTCCCAGGGTAAAACATTACCAATAATTTCTCCTTTGCAATTTACAGAGCAAGACACTGTAATAAGGGGGGGTGATATTACTGCAGAGAAGGGCTCCAGGGCCTTTGAAGCACTCCTTGTCCTCTCAAAACTCTAGATTTGAAATTTTGTCTTTAAATCTTGACCTATTCCAGAGAAAATGAAACCCATTTCAAATCAAGTGGGTGAAAAGCCAAGACTCAATCATAATACCTGCCTGCCAATGAAAAAGCTTTTCTTTCTATGAATCTGATACACATTCAATTGTTTCTAGTGCTTTATTCAGGAAATGTTTCAGTTGGAAAGTATCATTACTTACAGAGAAAAATAAAAATACCATAGATGGTTTTAAGCTCTACATCTGTGGAAATCTCATTAGGTAGTTTTAGATGTACTGGCATCTGGAAAAAATCATCCCTCTAAACAGAAAAATATGTCATAAATGTCATAATAGGGTGTTGGAGAAGCACATGAAATTAGTTTGGTTCTTCAACTCCGCATCTCTGGCCGGAATCATTAAAAAGAAAATACTTGTATAAAGCATTAAAAGTTTTTGTCAGGGTTTGGCTGTATGGACCAACCTGGACTCTGAATACCTGATTTAAAGATGTAAAACCCTGGAGAGCGATTGGAGCCAACCCAAACATTCACAGGAGGTGAACAGAGAACCCCACAGCCTGGAAGGGCTCTTCCAGCAGCAGGCAGGAGCTCTGCACTCACCAATGAACTATTCTCAGTCTCTGAGGGACATCACTGCTCTGTCCTCACCCACTGAGTGTTTGCATCACTGAAGATCTCAGGCCAGCATCACCTTCAGAGAAGCCTCACTTAGGAGCCAGGTGTGCCTTGGGGTGGACAGAGGTGGGAAACACTCGTGAGCTGGTGGACTGGGACTGTCTTCAGCCCCTCAGGGACCCTCTCTGCTGGGCAGCACAGTGTCCTGACCCCTGCTGCTCTGCACAGAGCTGCACAGGGCATGGATGAGGAGCACACAGAGCTCTGGGTGTCCCTGAGCTCAGGGGCAGAGCAGGAGGGCTGTGGAGAGCTCATTTATCTCCAGCTCCTGGGAGAGCTGCTCGTCTCCTGCACTGCTTTTAGGCCCTGTCTCAGCCAAGCACAGGCACTAATCTGGGGTGGGAATGGGCACAAGGCTTCCTTCAGATGCCACATCCACAGCATCAGCCATCCCTGAAGAACCTGGGAGCTCAGCAAGGGGCTCTTCAGTGCCCTCTGAAGGCCCTTCTCCTTGAGCTGACTCAGACACGCTGAGCAAACACCCTTGGAACATCCTGAACCTGTCCCCAAGCAACTTTCAGTGCTCCTAGCTATGTAGAGACACAGGTATTTTTGCAGGGATGGCTACAGCCACCAGAAGATTCTTGCTGATGGGAGATGCTTCACTTCTGGCTGCATCGATCCCTTGGTGCTGATTGCTGTTTTGTTATTGCAGGCTATCTCATCACAATTAATGGGGGTGTTAAACACCAGCCCTCAGGGCCTTCACAAGGTGCACACCAAGAAGGTATAAAGCAACTGGAGACACAATTTCCTTGGGCAGTCTGGAAAACGCAAGCCACGATCAGAACTGGTCATTAAAAATCCTGTGGCAATCTCCGCAGCAGAATTTTCGATCCATTGTCCCAAATCTAATCATTACACTCTGCCCTCTGCCCATTTAGCATCCTTCTAGTGTTTCAATTGGGGATGGTATTGCAGTGCATTTCCTGACCTGAATAGTTTAACGGATCATAATTGTCTCATGGTTACTTCATGCTCCCGCAGTCGGTTTGTTGTATCCATCTGTTTTCTTTTTCTTCCATGCAAACTGTAAGGTCTTTGGGGCCAATGGCTGCCACTGAGCCCTGTGTTAATACAGCACCGAGCACAGGGGGGCCCGATTTTTAGGTTCAGCAGCAGAACAACCCATAATTAATAAATGGTGGCTCGTCTGTTCCAAGCAGAAAAGCAGCGCAGCAATCTGTCGGGGTATAGAGGAGGAGGGTGTGACCTCTCCCATCAGGCCCACGTCCCTGGGGATTCTCCTGATCATCCTCATTTTCTTTGGAAAAGTTATGGTGCCGATCAGTTTTTTTGTGCATTCAGTTTCACTCCAGCCCAGGAACAGATGGTGGCACAAAAGAGGAGTGACTTAAAATCACTTTGTCCTGTTCTCCCCCTCCACCTGCTCCTAATCACAAGCCATCCATACATTTAAATACCAAACAAGAGGAAGGAAAGAGCTTGTGTGCAACAGAAATACCAAACAATGTTTGCATTAGAAAAAAAAAAACAACTTAGACATGCCTTTCAGCCCCTAGCAGCAGTCCCCATGGAAAATAATGTTAAAATAAACAAAAAGCAACAATTCCTCTCTGACTGATGATTTTATAATACGGTTGGTGCCGCTAAAAGCATCCAGCCGTCCCTCCCACACTCCTGCTCTCCACTCAGAGCTGTCCCCCTCTTTTAAGGGTGTCTCTTCACCCACTGACATGTGCACATGAATTCTGTTTCTTAATGATCTTTAAGCATTATTAAGAACAAAAGAAATCCTAATAATGATATAAGCCTATTAAAGGATGACAGAGATAAATCATTAATAATGATGCAGAATGGGCAGAAATGTGCATTTAGAACTGCCTCTTCTGCATGTAGAAAGAAGCAGGATGATGTATTTTTATTGAATGAGGATGATGAAGTATCCCCCAGTCTATTAGCAACCAAACAAGATGTTAAACAACATTTACCAGAAAATTATCTCAAAATGTAAGTCTAGAAAACTTGAAGCCGAGAGTCCTGTAAGACCTGGCCAAGGTGTTGTCAGACTTTGCAGTGTTGTTTTTTAACACAATTTGAAGACAATTGTCTTTCCAAAGGCTGGTGCATGATTGATTTGTGTCTCTCCCCACCTCAGCTTGGCTATAGCTTGTGCAGCTCTGCCACGCACTCCAGGGCAGGGATAGAAGTTGGCTGGAAGATCCTCATGTCACTACATAGGAAAAAAAATGTCTGTGGGATTGTCTCTAAAACACCTAAAGAGTTTTCCAGCAGGTATTAAAATCAGTTGTGGGCACAGAGGCTGCATCTACACTGCAAGGGTGTCACACATTAACTCTGTCTGTGCTCCTAAGCCACATTTCTCCCCTGTGCCCTGTCCATGCCCAGACCCCTCAGGAGAGGCTTCGCCCAGGATTGTTGGGATGCCTGAAACAAGAAACTGCCACGCTGTTGCATTTGTGCTATTCGATGGAAAATTGCCTTAATCAGGGGCACTTTGATTCCTAAGCTGGGATGTGAGGAGCTGTAAATCAGCGTAGTCCCCCTGCTTCTAGCAGACTTACAGGATTTGTGTCAGTGCTGGAATTTGCCACTTCGTTACAGATCCTCCAGCAGCAGCCTACCCTGAACGAGGCCCCATGGCCAGCGAGCAGAGGTAGCAATTTTCCCTTCACCGTGGTAAATAGCAAACTCACAGACATTATTTTAATCAGCTCTAAGTGCACAGGAAGGCTCTGTGCAGATAGGTGTGTATTAACAAGGAGCACACTCATATCACTCTGCTAAGTATTTTTGGGTGGCCAGTCAAGCATAGCTGCCTTTCAAACTGCCTCGGAAGGAGAAATATTAATAAACTCCCTGCAGCATGCAGATTTGATTGAATTTCTCATGGATCATAGCCCGCCTGCAGCAGGGTGGCATACCTGTCAAGCTAAGACATTGTTCCATAATTGTTCCTGATGCATTGTGTGCTAATTACCATTGCTGAAAATAATCTCCAAAGATTATGGCAGGCATCATAAATAACAAGCCAGCGGTTCGACACTGCATTATGACAAGGCCTCAATCGCTCTTATCTTTTACTGGAGTGGAGCCTATGCATTAGCTTTACTAATGAATCTTTTTCATTTGTACAAGTGATGTTTCCATTTGACAATGACATGAACATAAAGTGGAGGTTAATTTACTCTATTCCGAGAGGTTCATTATTTAACCTGACGTTGAGGACAAAACAATGTAGCCTAATAGATGGCAAATAGAAATTAGTTGTGATGAATTTTGCCATTTAACACTCTCGGCGGCGGCACACACAGCGAGAGGATGAGTTTGCTCCGGCGGCAAAACCGCTTTATTTCCACGGGTCTGAAAAAAAAAGGAAAAAAAAAAAACAACCAGAAAAAGATTCTCCCAGAATCCCTTTGCACCTTGTAAAACACGATGGATTTACACAGACATAAAAACTGCTGGTAACTAATGGCCCAACGTTGTCATTGTGTCAATTTTTATCAGATTAGCTGGCATTAACACTGTATCACCGATTGCCTTACAAGCCAGGCTGCTGTGAATTGGATTGGATTCAGGTAGCTATTAGAATTGCCAATTTAAACACTCGGGGCTTATCTCAGCTTTAAGCCATTGACAAAAATGTTTGGTCCCTTCCCCAACATCTTCTGACGTGTGTGCTCGGGGCAGGCGCTCAGCATCTGGTGGCTGCCTGCACTCATCCCTCTAGGCCTTCCAATGTATCTATTCAACATTAATTTAACATCATCCAATGTGGTTTGAATCAAGCAAATATTTCCCTTGTTTATTGCACACGCTCATTGTGCTGTTTCGAGGAGGTTTATTAATAGTTTGCAATAAATTTGCTAAACAATTTGCAATAAATTATGCAGTCATATTTATAGCAGTGACACATTTTAGAGGACAAAAGTTGACCTTTCCCATGCCTCAAAGAGAGAAGGGGCAGGGTGTATCCATTACAACCCAGCCTCTCGTAGCCTCATATCCTGGTTCCTTCAGCTCACACAGAAGATAGAATGTATGTGCTCAAAAGCTCATTTAGTTTATTTACAAACAAAGGAACATATTCTGTGGGATGCTGTGAACGCTGCTGGCCTGGGTTCCTATGGGCCACAGGAACTGAAACCTGCAGGGTCTCTTCAGAGGAGTTTGCAGGACAAGGAACCCTTTGCTGGAGTTTGCTTGTTTTGTTTAGTTTTGGAAGAGTTTTTCTGTTTGGGTTTTGTTGGTTTTTTTTCATTCATAGCTTGACAAAAAGCAACATCTTGAGAGGAAACGCTCCAATTTCAACAGCACTGCGTTTTCCAACAACAACAGAAATGTTCCATTAATTACTTCCAAATCACATCTAATATTTAGTCAGTGAGAGATGTGGTGATGAGTCTGGGGGTTTCTCCAGTTCTCCCCTGACCCCATATCACCTCCTGCTCTCAGCTCTTACCTGGCTCCCCATCACAGACACCTCCAGCCCTTCACTTCTGGACCACCAAAGAAAGGGAAGTTACAGGGAGGGACACAAGTGGGAAGGGCAGCCTCTCACTGTCACCTCTGGAGGTGGCTCACAGCAAACCTCCCCTCTGCCCTGAGCCCCAGGCTTTACATCCCTCTGTCCTGGGGCCAGCACCCTCCACCGTCCTCACTCACTGGGAATATGAAGAGGAAGCAACAAAATACTCCTCCTTATTTTTCCATATTTTCCCAAATGTCAGGGCAGCTCAGGTTAAGTCTGTCCTGACAGAGCATCACAGGATCCTCAGCGACCACATGTGCTCAGGAAGCAGTTCTCACACAGAAATGAGAAGTGTAGCTCAGAAGAGAGGCAATTTTTCCTGTCAGGAGGGATCCTTTCCTTGGGGGTGACTCAGAATGTGAAGGCTGCCACCCCAAAAACCAGAGCCTGTCGAGGGTGCCAGTGGGATAATGATCTCATTCTTGGAGAGAGGGAGCACAGTGGTGAGAAAGAAAGAGCATCATTCTAGGAGCAACCTGGGCAGCACTTTGACTGTGCCTCGTTTTTACAGCATATTATTACAGCATTACATTCATAGTCAAGGGTCAGCTGCCATTTCCTGGGGTTTATAACTTGCCTGTTTTAATTAACATCAGGCTCAAACTTGGTAGGGAGGCGGGGTCAGCCCAGATGTTAATGTTATTCCAAAGGTGCCTTATATCAGTGGTGTTATTTAAAATATATTAAACAGGGAACATCTAGAGATGTGCCATTCCCAGGGTTGTATTTTAGATTAATTAAAAAGACCAGGCTTTGTTTTGGAAGAGCTCAATTTGGGGCAGACCTTGTGCCTCTATGAGAAGCTCACCCCTGAGAGACAAGAAGAGTCTGTTCTCTGCAGTCCATGGGGAGCTCCTCTGGACAGGATCAGCCAGGAAGAGGGAATGAGCACCCCAGGCATCCTGTCCAGGCTGGTCTGGGTCTCAGCAGGGCTGATATTAGCTCAGATGCAGTGCTTTATGAACTCAGCAGCACACTTCCACTCACTGAGAAATAGTTTCTCAGTGTTATTGTGCCCAAGGAGCTCTGCCCCACAAAAGCTGAGCCTTCATCTGGGTTTTCCACCATCCCCTTCCTCATTACCCTGTGCAGCGAAGAGCTGCCTGTTCAGACAAGCAATAGTGCTTTAAAGAGTTGCCTTAAATATGTGTTCTGCAATTGCCAGGCTGTGTCTGCTGCTACTGAGGGTGCAGCAGCCACCAATGCAGCTCCAGCACACGTGTGCAGTATTTGCTCACAGACACAGGGCTGCTGGCTGCCCTTGTGCAGGCTGCAGAGGGGAACTCAGCTGAACACACAAAGTTCTGTGCTCATGGCACCAACATTTCCGACGGAGGCACCAGGACTTGGCACCACCTTTTTAGAAATCCCTCTTATAGCTGATGATTCAATTGGTTGCTGTTGAAAGAAGGGGTTGTCTTCACTGTTCTGGTTGCAGGTGGCTGTGAGCAGTGCTGAAGCCCTTTCTCTCAAGCTAGACCCTGCAGGGATTCCACCTTAACTCTGGATGCCAGCACTGTTGTGCACACCCACAATTTCCTGTTGGTTTAACCCAGATTGCTGAGTTTCCCAAGCCTGTGTTGCATTCTAAAGCTTCACCTGAGTCAGGCTGATTTATAATCTCTCTGTTTCTCCATGCACTAGTCTCAAAAAGCTCTTTCGGCTTTATGAACAATTTCAGCCTTCTCACTAAAAATGTCACTCCCCAAATCAGCACACCTGCTTAGGCAGCCCCCACCCCTGGCTCTCCCCTGGCTTGCTCACCTGGGAGGATCCATCTTTGAGACAGGGCCTGGTGCTCTCCTGTTACAGACACAGAGTAAAGTGTGAAGGAGATACAAGACTTGCCTGGGATGATGCTGGGAATCTTTGCCAGAAGTGGAAACTGAACACAAGACTGACAATTTCTTGGGCTCTGAACAATTGGCCACTCTTCCTAAGGACTGATACCTTCTGCTTTTGGCTGTGGAGGAAGCAGTTCACAAAACAGCCCTTGCATGCTGCCTGTCACAACTAACAAGAAAGAGAATCAGATGTTTAGCCTGTGGCAACTATTCCCAAAGGGCATAGAAATTATAACTAAGAGAAGGAAATCTATTTCCAGTTGGCTTAAAATTATTTTGCAAAGGTTTATCTCTCTGTTAGCACAAAAAGTTAGAAATCCATACATCAAAGAGGACTAAAAAGCACTTGTTAGTTGCCAGTTACATGATGCTTTGAGCTAAGGACTGGGCTGCCCCATCCCCAGCCTCCTTCCTTTTCTGCATAAATTAAGAGAGCAGTGTCATTTCATCAGTCTTGTTACATTTGAATGCCCAGGACTACACGTTTAGGGACGTAGCTGGTACAACAGCTTTTTCCTTTGTGGTAAAGCTACCAGAAGTGCCCCAGGCAAAAAGTGACATTTCTCCAATGCTAACAGAGAAAAATGCTAACAAGCTAATTTTGCCTGTTTTGCTTTAATTTTGATTAGGGACCCACTGGCTACAGGTAAAATCTCGGTGTGATGGAGCTGCAAGTGTGCTGTTTGCTTTGCCTTCACTCATTAGTGAACAGCAGGAGCAAATGCAGTGGGTAAGCTGATTACAGCTCTTGGCTCCTTTCACAGGCAAGTGGTGAATTCCTGAGGACCACATTCCACCTAGGTGTTACATCCCCTGGTGTCCCCCGCTGCAGGCACACACCCTGAGATCATGGTTAGAGCATCCCACTGCTTTGGGGCTGAGGGGTGTGATTGTTTTGTTTGGGTTTGGGAGTTTTTTCTCATGCAGAAACTTGATAACTTCACCAGCTCTTTCCTGGATGCCTTTTTATTGTGTTTACCTTCAGAAACAGCAACACTTGATCATGTGTTGAGAAGCTGCATGTTGCCTTGTAAACTCAGAAATTATTTTCAGGTGTATTCTGTGGGCATTTTTTTCTCTCAGAAAATTAAGAGGCCTCTGTAGCAAATACCCAGCCATAAGGTATTCATGGAGTCCTCCTCATTTTGTCTCTTGCAAACACAAAAGCCCCTTCTGCCTGCTCACATTGGTGGGACTGAACCAGGGATTTGAAAAGGAGCTGAATGTCTGTAGCTCAGCACATCAGAGAGATGAGGGCACATTTACCAAAGGAGGACAGGGACATCACTGAGCCTGCTCCCACCACCTGCAGGCATTGCTGAATGTGCCAGTGCTAGCAAGATTTTCCTTTAGTGCATTTTCCAAAGGGCCACAGCTCCCTTACAGAGGGATAATGTGGAAGGGCAGTGGATGTTTCTGCAAGCCAGAAGTAAAGGTGGAAGCAAGGAGCATTGGTAGCTTATGTATCATAAACTGTCTGAAAAGGAATGTAGCTTGGTATTTGGTGTTCCTGGGGATGAAAATATTGCAAGTAGAAGGAAGAAATCTAAACACATGGAAACATCTGCTGTAAAGAGGCACTGGAGAATCGGTTTTGTATTAATTTAATGTGGGAGGTGCAGCAGCCCCCAGTGCAGCAGCCCTGCACACAGAATGACAGCAGAGCCCCTGTGGCCGTCCCTTTCCTTGGGACTCATGGCAGAACTCCGTGGAACCCTTGGGTGTCAGGAGAAGGGTTATCCCTTGGGCAAAATTAGCTGGCTGCCAGAGCAGTGCAAGCAGAGGGAGGCCTGGAGGGGCTTTTAGTCCAAAATTGGCCCCACCAAGCTGCAGCCTTGTCTTGCCACTCAAATCTGTTTCATCCTTTTCCTTCCATCCTACTCTTTCCTCATCTTCATTCTCAGCATCCAAGATGCATCACAAACCTGCACCCTGTAAGAGGAGAGAACTGTGGGTTTTCTGAGCCCAAAAAAGCTTTGACTTTTTTTGTTTAATGTCAGGGGTTATTTTCTAGCTGGCAAAATTTATAAGCTGTTCCCAAGATCCGGGGATGCAGATTCAATAAAGGCAGACAAAGGATTTGAGGTTATGTTCTTCAGAGGGGAGCCTCTTTTGTTTGGTTGGTTTGTTTTTATTCAAAGGGCATTTTTAATTTGTTCCTCAGTTAGCTGTTTCCAAATATATTTGTCTTTGCCATCTTCCTCTTTCCCTGCCCCTCTGGTTCTGATTTTCACAGCCATTAGTAAATACATCACCAGTAGGATCTCCTCTCTAGGATTTATGTTTGGAGTTAAAAATTATTTTCATCCCAGAAAAGAGGATGAAGGGAAAAAGTGCAAGAAGAGGAGAAAAAGATAATAAAAATGATACATAAGGGAGAAATCACAGAGATATTTGGATGAGACTGAAGAGAATTCTTAATTTATTGGGAGAGCCCTGATGCCATAGACTAGCTTAGAGTCACAATGTTCAAAAATGTTGTTTTCAATTTATTAATTAAAATATAGAGAAGATAAAAAAATTAAAATCCATATTGGTCTGACTATTAAAACTATATTCCAGCATGACACAAAAATTGCATGTGAATGAAATTGTTGATGTTTGCCAGAAGCAATGGTTGCTCACAAAAACTGCTGGGACATCCTGTAATTGTCTGGTGAAATTCAACTCCAAACTGCCAGAGCTCTGTGCAGACAGGCTGGCATGTGTTTAAATTTGCCTTCTAGCAGATTAGTTTACATTAGCATTTCCCAGGCACACATGAACATTAACTTACATGGCCCAAGGACGTTTAAATAGTTAAAAGTTCAGGTAAACCAGCTCAGGTGCTGTATGTGACAAGGGCTGGAGGCTGGATCAGGGGGGCACTGCTCCCCATCACCTGCAAGCTCCTGCTTCTCCCCTCTTGTAGATATGGCAGCTGGATCATCTGCATCACCATGTCCTGGTGAAGCCATTCATTAAGTAAATGCACTTTAGTGTATTTATTTGTTCATTATTTTGTGTTAATGTAGTAAAATTGCCTTTACTAAGTCAGTTCACTTAGGCAACACCAGCTCTTAGGATCCCCCACAGAAAAAGCTGAATATTGCACTGGGAAACAGCCAGATCTGGAGATGCAGGAGATGGCAACGTGCTCAGCCAGCAAAACTGCAGCCAGAAGAGACTGTGTGATCACAGCTTTCTGCCCTGGGGCAGGAAGGGCTTGTCCTTGCCCAAACTCCTGATTTTCCTTGCCCAAACTCTTGATTTCCATCAATATAAGTGAACGCTGAAAAGCTGTAAACTTTCCATCCAGTCATTCTCAATTTATTGCATCAGGAGGGAATAAACATCATACATTTTCTACATTAGATCTACCCTGAGCTGAGGAGGATTTATTTTATTTAGACCACACATTGTGTGGTGTATTTATAAAGCAGAGTACTCTGAAGCAGAGTTCTGCTCAGGGAGGTCTCAGCTGAGCCATATATTGAACACACTTTGGCGAGCTGGTGAATGTCAGAGAAATCTGGAAGTGGCACAAGGAGCTGGTCAAGAGGATGGAAAATGGGGTAGGAAATTTGGGGCAGAGTGGGCTGGAGCCTGGAAATGCTGTTAAACTCTGAGCAAATTGTAGGACAGCATCTTCCCAGCATCCCCCTGCACGCCATGAGTCACTCCTGAGGCTCCACGCTGAGTTATCACCATTTAGAGTGGCATTTCCTTTCAGACTGCACAAAGCAAAGGAGCCATATTAGTAAATTTATTGAGTATTTCATTAGATCAATACGGAGTATGATTTAGGAGCCTCTGCCCAGGCTCTTTAAATCTATTTAATCAAACCAATTAATAAAAAAAATCTAGAAAGTTGAAACATATCCTGTAAGGTGCATCGTAAATATACTCCCTTACTTAGGCTTTTGATCTCAGCCAGGTAATTAACGGCTTTGGTTAAGTCCAAGTCATTCCCTCATGGCTGCTCGTGGTCATAAAGCCCTGGGGCTATGCATAGCTCATGGATTTATTATGTTTTTTCCCAGTTGCAAAAAGCTTTTCTAGCTCTGTTTCCTTTTTCCCTCCCCTTCTTTCATTCCAGCGATGTAGATTTCTGTGGCTCCCCATCCCAGTTACAAATGCAGTGCTTTGAGCAGCAACAGGAAAGCAGAGCCCTTTTGTCTTCTTCCAGCTTTTGGGAGACAAAAGCAGCTGAAGTCTGGATATCCCAACAACTTGTTTAATCCTCCTCAGTGAGGCATCAGCTTCACTTCAGGAGAGATGAGACAAACCCAGCAGGACAAGGACCTTCTTCTCCCTTCCATATCCAAAAGCAATGACATGGGAATATATTTCTCTGTGGAATAAAGAGGGTCAATTCTTCAGCTAGAAATCTCTCAGCTGTTTAGACAAGAATGGAGGAAGCTGAACGGAGACAAAAATTGTGTCCATCACAGCAGGGATGCATAATAAGCTGAAGAGAGAGGGAGATTGTGAACACATTTCTTCCCAGAGTCTTTAAAGTCAAGATAGCAGCTTTATCTTGCTTTACAATCAAGGAAATCCGGGCTCTGGGGGAGAGAGACAAGGGACAGATGAATGGGTTTCCTCTAAGCACATGTAATACATATCAGAGTCTGAAGAACATTGGTCAAACTCTTGGACAGTGCCCCAGAACAAAATAAATAATGAGGAGTGCTGGGCTCACCTCAGGGGCTGCTTGGAACAGGAGAGCTGAGGCTGGATTCACTGCAGACAGGGAGTTCCTCTCTTCTTTCTGCTCCCAGTAGGCTTCTGGTTTCACCTGAACAGATATGGGAGATGGTAAAAAAAAAAGAATAAACAACAAAACCTGCCCCACTTTTTTAACACAACTCACTAGAAGTACAACATATCTTTCCTAATGAGGTCTGCTTAATTTTCCACAGGTATGTGAACATCACAGGAAATATTTTGATGTATTCCAAGTGATAAAAAGTCTTACATAAAATGCCAAAAGTCCTCCTTCAACTGGGGATGAGGTTTGTTTGGTAAAATAGTCTAAGAGAAGTGTGGAGCACTGTGGGAGAAGTTTACATTTTCTCAATATGTTTAATTCCAACAAGGACTGGTGTGACAGGAATAAAACTGCTGTGCAGCAGGGAGAGGGAGATGTCTGCTGGTTACCCAGCTCTACCAGGAGCTTCAGGATGAGTCAGTCTGACCTTTGGCTACATAAAGAGGAGTCCACAGATGGACCAAAGCCTTAACATGAACCCTAAAAAGGGCACAGATCATAGCCTTGGTTTGGTTTGCAGCCTGGGCTTTCCACTGCAGGAGCATCAGAGTAAGTGACACTCATGCAGTAGAAAGGAGCAGAGAGAACCATCCCTTCCTGGGAATGTTTACAAGCACAAAGACCCAATCACAAATCCTTTGAAGAAAGCAAAAGTCCTTCCACCAACTCCAGCTGATCTTGGATCCAGCCCTGGGCTCATGCCTGAACAATTCACTGGAAAGGGTTTTTTGGCTACAGCAAAGATGAAAGAGCAGGTTGGGGCCCATGCTGGTCACACCCTTCTACTTTATTTTCAAGAAGCCATGGGCCAGTCAGAGTCCATTTACTCTAAGATCTACTCAGCCCTCCTGGAATCAGAGCAAAGGCATTATGAGATATGTCTTATTGCCAGAGGGTTTCTAAAGCTCTGGAAAGGCAGGGCTCTTCCCTGCTAACCCCCTCTGCCATCCCAGGGTTTGGGGTGGCTGTGGTCACTGGCCTTTGGATGAGCTGCCACCAGTGAGGTCCCATTCTCACTCTAACCATGTTCAGCTGCTGGGAGGGGGGAAGGTAAAGGGACTTCTGAAAGCAGGAAAACAAATCCATAGCTAGTAAATTATATATAGCTCTTATCCCACAATTAGTTTGTAATTCTGAAGGACTGCAGACAGTCAGACTCCTGTGTAATAATCCCCGAGATCAGATTCACATTGAATTGAAGGACTTTGAAGAAAGATAGGCAACAAAAATTAGGCCAGGATCTATACCAGTTTACACTAGTAAAAACCCTGTCCCTAGAAGGGGTTTTAGCAAAAATGTGAGGTCTTTTCTTCAGTTAGTTTTTTATTTGTATAAATTCTCTTTCCCTTTGGATGTTTTCTCTGTCTTAAACTCAGATTCCTCTTCATCACTACTCTAGTGTTGGCCATAGTGGAGTTACTCCTAATTTACACCATTGTAAGACTCTGTCAGAAAACAGACATCATTGTGGGAGAAAAGACACATATTTCCAGTCTGGATAATTAAAGATAGACATTGAAAACAATGTGTATTTTATATATCACATCATATATATATATGTATATATAACATTGCAAAATACGTGGTAGTTGAATTTTTCCATTCATCATAAATATTGATTACTTGCGTAGTAAGTGATAAATCAAAATGCAGTAATCACTAAATCAAAGATTTATATGAGTAAAGAGCAGCAAAGCAATTAATCAGTTCCCTGTAAAGCCAATGATTAATTAGGTTCCAGTCTGAAAGTATAGAGGCTGGTTTACAATTAAGACTATTACAGATAGGCTTTATATATTTTTTTTCTTAAACATCCTGTTCTTGAAAAGGAGATAAGCTGACCCCAAACAAACAATGCTCTGAGAAGGATCAGATGATGCAGTTGTGTGTTTACATTCAGGCTCTCAGTTCCTAGAAGCACAGATCACAGCAGGCGGAAGCAGCAGAAGTTGCTAAAATCTCATAGTCAGACTCTTCACTCTGCCTGGGCTTGCTCTGCTCCACAGCTTGGAATAGTCACCCCAAAGCAATGGGATTTGGGAGGTAAAGCCATCAGGAAGTCTCTTTTGGGGTACCATAGATCCTGGCAGCTGTGTCTGACCAGCACCTGCTAAAGACCCAACAGAGACGTGGGGTCCTTCTGACACCCAGACCCAGCAGCTTTGCACAGGCAGGGGAAAAAGCTGGAAACATCACCAGGTGCCCCAGACCTTCCCATTTCAGAGGAAAATGTGTCCTGCAGAGCCCCAGGGAGAACCAGCTGCTGCATCCCAGCATGGGCCCTGGTGACAGGGACAAGGCAGAGCTCTGCACACAAAGTCAGGATTTATCAGAGCAGGGGTTATCAGAACTCCCTGATCCAGATCACAGCAGAAATCGTTGGTGTGTCCCCTACCATGCTTTGACATGTTCCATGCAGGATTCAGGATCCTCCAGCACTGCTCCAGCCCTCTGGGAGCTCTGGAGCTGCCATGGGATCAGCTGTGCAGCTCAGCAGAGCTGGCACAAGACTAATATTTGCTCCCAAATTCTCCTACCAGCAAGGGCTTCTTATGCCAGCCAGCTGTTTGGCAAGAGCTGTTTCCTGCTCTGATTCATTGTGATGCCTCAGCCAGGCCAGTTCCTGTGCCTGGGAGAGAGCAGCATTAGCACCATGTGATGCCTCTATTTTGCCCTGCTCCCTTCTCCCAGAGAGCTGAAGAAAAGGCCTGGGAGCAGCTAAAAACCAAAGAGCAGCAGGACATGCTACCCTGGCTCAAGGTGCATCCCTGGTTCAGGGGGATGAAGCTTCAGCTCATGCAAAATGCTCTTTTTGTGCCTTTCTCCAGCATCACTGCAACGTAAATCCAGCTGGGTGTTGGCAGTGACCATCACACATCTGCACCACAGCTGTGCCCAGCTGTGCCACTGCTCTGACACAGTCAGACCTGAAAGGGAAGTCCTCGAGGAAGGAAAATCTCTTATACCAGAGAAACCAGTTTCCTTCCTTGTCTCTTTATTTTCATTTCTCGTGAGTACTTTTTATGGTGATGACTGCACCTCCCTTCCCTGGGATGGACATTATGGGGACGTGGATTCACAGATGTCCCTAAGAACTCTGTGTTTTGGCTGAGAGGCTCTGGCTGGAGCATCATTCACCCAGACACTGCAAATTACTCTTTTTGTATGATGTGCATATTGAAAATGCAGAGGTCATGAGTCTGAAGCCCCACCTGTGCATCTTCCAAAGGCTCTCCACATGTCCAGCTAAGCCAGGTGAGAGCTCTGGGGCTGTGTGGGCAGTGACAAGTTCTCAGGTAATTAGTTTATTCATCCAGAAAATGCAGCTAAGGGTTACCCAGACAAATCCAGATTAAAAAAAAAATCCAGTATTTTTTAGGAAACATTCCAATCATGTTGTTTGACATTTTCAAAATGAAATGTAACAGCTCTGTATTTCAGCTGGAAGGTTTTTTGAGACCAAATTTGCTCAAATGCAGGCTTTTTATATATAGATGTATACTCTTTTTAAAAACAGAACAAAACAACATGTTTTGCATAATTCGAAGTGATAGTTTTCAGAAGAGATGACAGTGGGGAGAGCTATTTCAGAAGAAAACCTGCTTTGTGTTCTCTTAAAATGGTGAGCAAGCTGAAAAATTAATTATGCACACATCTCTAAAGCACAAACTGCATGGTGCAGCCTGGGCCCAGGCAGAGGCACCTTAGAATTCCCTCCTGGCCAACAACTGGGTTTTGATCCTCTGAATATGCAAACTGGACGAGGTGTGAGAGCATCCTTGGCTAATGGTGGGTGCCCTGCACAGGGGCAGGATCCTTCCTGCAGAGCAGTGCCTGCAAATGCTCTTTTTGACCTCGTTTTGCCTCAATGCCTGCATTGCTCACTCTGAATTTGGCTGTGCCTGCCTTGCTCTCAAGCCTCTTGTCTCAACTTATTTGTGTTAAGTGTAGGACACCTGGACAAAATAACCAGAGCGATGCCAAAGCTGTAACCCAACCCTGCGTGTTCTGAAAACTGCAGGGAGGAAAAAAAAGAAAAAAAAAAAGAAGCACATTTTTGGTGGGGAGAGAGGGAGAGGAAAGGGGGAACTGGGATAAGGAATCAGCTAATTAGCCTCATCTACATTTCAGCTACATGGTTCACAGGTACTAAATCATTCCTGACATATTTGGGTTGCCATTTATTACCAAAATTATTCAATGTGAATTTTGCCATTTAGGACTTGTTAAGAAAAATACTTATGCCTTCAGAGTGACTCCAGCTCAGATCCCTTCTGACATAACAGCACCAGTGGGCCCCAGTTTAAGTGCAGCCATCCCTGCCCACAGTAGCAGCCCAGGCACACAGCTGGATTCACAGCTGGATGGACAGGACTGCAGGACTGACTGAGAGACTGGGGTGCTCAAAATTGACTTCTTAGGCCAAAAACCCCACATCTCCACCATCCCCCACAAAGCTACAAATTAATACATCCTGCTCTGATAATCTCAGCTTTTCAGTGGAGTGTTCCTGAGATGTATTGGAGGTTTTTCATGCCTAAAGAATTAAAATTTAGTCTTGAAACTGTGTAATCACAGTGGAAATACAGCCCCATGCCAAAGGATACACACAAATATGTGTACACACACATGACTGTTAAGAGGCCTTATATTTTTAGTTAACTCTTCATTGTTCATTGATGGGCTGTCCACATTGTGTTGAGCTGCAGCTCTATCCCACTAAAAAAAAACCAAAAACAATATATTAATTCAAACCCACTTGGCAGACAAGTCCTCCTGAGTGGGAGGATTTAGAAAGATGAGTGTTTAAATCATTTCCTTGCAGCCTTTTGCCCTCCTGAGCCTCTTGGTCCAGCCCTGGTGGGGTCCCCTCCCAGCTCTCCTTCCCTTTTACTCTGCATTGCCAATCCCAGCCCTAAGAGCACTCACCTGAATTATCACCCCCTAAACTCCACTCCAAGCCCTGACACTTTTGAATGGCAGCATCCCCAGGGCAGGGAGGCTTGAGCTGGTTCATGTGAGCCAGAGCTGGCAGTGGCTCAGCTCCACCCTGAATGTGCAGCTCAGGTCCCCACTCACCTGGCACTGCTGCTCCTGAGCTTGTCTGTGTCCTGCTCTACTCTCACTGTTCTTCTAAAGGTGGATGAGATTCACACTTCTATAACTCTGTGTTCACATCTGTAGATCCTCCACATTTAATAGTTCTAAGAGATAGTGGCTAATTTCAAGGAAAATTTGACCCAGAAACCAGAGTGTCTGAGATAGGGAGTTCACACAGGTTTTATGAAAATCAATTCTTGATAAAGGAAACTGCTCCTATTAATGGCTGCTACAGAGAAAATGTTAATAAACTCACACTTTATATTAGACATTAGAGAGTCAATGTAGAAAAGAAATGTTGGAATCCCTGCTCATCAGTCCTGTTGTTCATGGAAAAAAAATTCTGATCTGGATTTGGTTTGCTCTGGGCCACCACAGCCAAAGATAACTCTAAAAAAAAATAACAGTTGCCTGTATATTCTCTTACAAATTAGTTAGCAAAGCTACATTTGAGGTGGTGTTCCCCACATTAGTGACAGGCTGAAGATGAATTTTAATTATATATTTTTAGCTGACCAGCTCCTCTGCCACTGAAAATCAGCATGAGTCCACAGGTGCAAAAAAAGCAAAGCTGATTTCCACCACTTTACTCATTATTATTAAGAGTATGTTCATCCCTGTGTCTCTGAGCTCAAAGAGGAAAACTAAAATAGCCTTTTTCATTAAAAAAAGACAAGGGGAGGGGTTAGTTGGCAAGATTTTTCCAGTGAATGGGTCTTGGTTTTGCAACTGCCTTCCAACTGAGTCCAAGACAGTCTGAATTTGACTTTAAGACTATCTGCTGAGCTACTTTCCCAGGCATTTGAAACAGATGAGATGTAACAGCAGTTTTTTTCCTTAGCCAGGGCCAGTTTCCTATCAGAGGTGCAAATTCAGATTTATCTACTACAAGGAGCTTAATAAAAAACACCCTTTCCCCCTCCCCCAGTCACTAGTTATCATAAACAAATCCCTCAGCAGAAGCTAAAAAGAAGATACTTTGAGGTTAAAAGCAGCCTTTAAAAGAAAATGATGTTGTACATCATCCCAAAATTTAATATGACTTTATGCACAATAGTAATGTGCCTGGTAATGCAAAGATTTTTCTAAAGTAGCTTAATAACAATCCAATATTCTCTTCCTTAAAAAATGAAAATGTATGTCAAAAAAGGATCTAATGTAGCTGCATCTTGTATCCATTGATGGAGAGAGCTGATTTACATAGATAGCATTTAACATACTATCATCATTATCCTATCAGTCTTCTGTCTAATCTGGAAGCCTTGAGACAGAGTTCTCAATGTTCTCTGAGGTAAAAAAATACCAACCAAAATTATGGTAAAGGGAGAGAAAAAAAATCAGTGAGGGACAGATGAATATCAAATCAGTTGAGATAAAAATGGGACTTTTTTTTTTAGCCAGCAAAGAATGAGCTTAAACTGCTGAAAAGTGGATAAAACAAATAATGTTTAAGACTGGAGCATACGGTACCACAATGATGAGGGATAAAAGAGAGAATTATGTTAATGGTCGGGCCTGTGTGTGCTTGTGGAGGCTGCTCTTAGATTGCTTGTGATGGCTTGAAGGATGCAGATAGACAGCGTGAATCTCTGAAATCCAGGCACTGTACAATATCCATTTCCTTTCCTTCTTACCCTCTTTTGCATGAATTTAAAGCTTGTGGAAGACATAAACAACTGAAGGAGGCCTTCTGCTGTGAGCAGGATGGAGCCACATGTAAACCTAGGCAAGGTGAGGCTGTCTGAAATGAGATTTTGTGTTTCTCTCTATTTGGACCAAGTTTGCACTAAATTTCTCATTATCAACACAAGTGTGTGGTTATGGCAATATCTCCTACTCCTTGCTCTCTCTTATTTTTACTCTTTCTCTAAACCCAGCAAACCCAGCAGTGCTTCTCCCTTTCCCAGCCCTGCTGTGTCCCCCCACACTCAAAGGGCTGTCCCCAGCCCCCCAAAGTGCCCTGTCCAGAGACACAGCCAGGTCTGCAGGTCCCTTCCCACCTCCCGGCCACGCCGCGGGGCTGAGGCTTTCAGAGAGGAAGCGAAGTATCAGCACTTCTGTTTGTCCAAAACCCTTTTCTTTTGAAAACAGGGCCACTAAGCAGGTGGCAGCTCAGAAAGGCATATGAGGAGACCGGGGCAGGGCTCAGGTCAGCAGGTTAGGGCATCAAAAACAGCAGAAGAGAGCTGGCAGCCAAGGAAACGGCGCGGGCTCCCGTGTGAGGTGACATTACGGCCTCGTGGCTGCCTTTGCTGCACTCTGCACCTTTAAACTCTTATTGAGGGGGCTTAACTGCAGCCACATGAGCCAGGCCTGAGGCAGGGATGTGTCCAGGAGCCACCCAGACTATGCTGTCCCCTCTATGCAGCCCTGCAGTGGGGTGGCATCCCTTCATCTCTCAGTGCACAGCCCAGGATGTAGGGCAGGAGGGTGTTTAGCACAGAGCTATGGGAACTGCAGCATTCCATTAGCATCCCATGGATGTGATGCTCCTGCCCTGGTCCATGGCAGGGCAGACATTTCCACCCCATCCTGCACTGAGCAGGATGAGTTACATGCCTGTGCCTCACCCCACAGCATAAGAGGACTTGGATTTTCCTTGGAGTTTCATAGGGGCCGTTACAGCCTGGCCACTGAGCCATCCCACCTCTCCCACCACTCCTTTGGCTCCTGCCCACTTGTCTGCCTGTTTGAGAGATTGGTTCCCTCAGTCAAAACTGAACAACCCTCGTGATGTAAGGATGTGGTCACCCTCTTTGTCTGAGAAGGCATGGCAGGAATTCCCGCGGCGGAAGAGCTCCAGGCGCTGATCCAAACGTGCCTCGAGTGAGCTGAGTCAGGCGGCTCCCAACGTCATTTGGATCAGGCCCTTCAGGAGCAAGAACAAGCAATACCTCTAGCACAAGACAAGAATTTACCTTTGCATCCCATTCACCTCTCGCAGGACCCAAAACTATCCTGGCTCATTGGGGAGCGATGCACAAATTCCCAAGTGCGCCCCAGAGGGAGCACAGGGACACGAAGGGAACGGAGCAACCCTCTGGCACTGTCTGTGCCACACATGTCCCCGTGTCATGTGGCTGCTCAGCCCTCATTCAATGCTGCATCTGCCCCTGCACAGAAGCCAGTATGATGCAATATAAAGCCTGGTCTAGTCACTGCACCTCATTATGAGGAAGAATAGAGCAAATTTTCCCCTTACATGGACACGGAGAGCCAAAGCCGTGCTGCTACTGGCGGAGTTCCCCTGTGGTTGCAACTGTAGGGCACCCAGCAGGGATTTAATCCTGTTGTAAGCAGCATTATCTCGAGCTCAGATATTTGTTCTAGGCTTCACAGGGTTAGCAGTAGGGATCAGTCCTGCCCCCAAAACCTAGTGGCTTTCAAGGTGGAACGTGATCATTTTATTAAAGGGATTATGCACCATTGTTTGTTTGCCACCACAAAGCACCCGACTCAGTGACTCGGGAGGTGCCTTCCAGTCTTTTGCTGCTGTGTTGCTAATTGAAAGAAAAGCTGTTGGTTCCCTGTCCTCAACATTTATGATACACAAATCCCTTGGAGATCTTGCAGGTTTCCCTGAGAGCCCAAGGATCCTGGGACATGAAAATGCTTTTTAGAATTTCTAGCTCATATATACCTGTCTCAGTTTCTAGTTTTTTTCAGAAGTGGAGAAAAAAACTGGGACTATAAAAGAGTGAGGTGTGACATTATCTTTCATAAATACATCTTGCTCTGACTCCTTGTCAAAGGACACATTATCTTTTTCAAGCACAAGAAGCCTGATCACCAGAGCCCAGAGCAGCAGACTGGAGGCAAAATGGCAGAGACCCAGACTAGGAAGAGTCACTCTCTTCACACCTAACCTAGACCAGGCTTCAAAAATATCTCTTAGAAAACAAGTTCCCCAAAGTGAATTGTCTGGAGCAGAAGAGACAAAGAGAAAATGAGATGCAGAAGGTGTAGCAAACCTTTTCCAACCAACCATGGGGTTAAAAAGGCTTAAGGAAAATCTAGAAATGGAAGTTCTCTGGAGGAGAAATAGCAATATATGGATCCCACCACCTTTTGGATGAGTAGGCACTGCTCTGGTGCAGCCCAAGCTATTTATCTTCACTGTGGTCTGAGCTATAAAAAGCTGGTGGGTACCATGTCCACTTCTGCCAGGTGGGCTCCTGTGATTTAGAAGCAAGACTGAGGTTGCAGCACAAAACTTTCAGCCCAGGGAAGCAATGATCACATCCTCTCACCCCCCAAATGGGGGAGAAATGGAAGGATTTTCCTTTAAAGGACTTCATCTGGAAGAGATAGAGAATAAATCTTCTTCTTAAATACAATAACTGAGAATGCCCTGATCCTGGAGACAGACATCTAAGCAGATGCAAAAGACTCGTTGAAGACAAGCATTAGTGTTTGTAAGATAAAGCCTTTATTGATACTTAAAGTTCCATCAGTTTAACTAAATGTATTTTTAAAACTCATTTAGTGAAAACATGCAAAACCCTTGGGCAGACACTCTAAAATTGTTTTAATGGTTTTAAATTGAATTGGCTTCATGATTCCTTACTAAATTAGACTGTGCTAACTTTAAATTGTTCTGCAAGTAGCCACACAGCGCTGTGCACAAGAAAAACTGAGCCAAGTTTTCAATGCAATTTCAGTCAAACCACCTTAGATATAAGTGTGGAAAAAGCTTTAAACACAGGAAGATCATTAAATAGAGGATGGAGACACGGCATCTGGCTAAACATACTGAACAAACTGAACCTTGTCTGCTGAGACACAGCATTAAATTTCTAAAAACTCATTTATTTGCTTTCTTAATTGTTCTGTATGATTTTTAAGTACTCAGTTGACTACTAATAAATGGTTTTCTAGAGAAAATCTCTGCAGCTCTCATGCTTATTGGAGTCTGCTGGGTTTGACACTCCAGGAGACTTCAGAAGAACTTTTTAACTTTATTTTTTTGGTTCCTCCATGACTTTCTGAGACAGAAAGCAAAGAGGTGACAATAAAATGGCAGCACCCAGAGACAGCAATGACAGCTCCACAGACTATGATGCTGAAAGAGTGACAAGTATTTCTAAAGGCTGCTTTGACAACTTATACTGGAGTTTTCCTTTAAGTTACAATCATTCTTCTGAAGCAGTGAAATTGGTGCCTGAAGGATCTGAAAATGAAGAAATAAACTTGTGTAAAGTTGGCAGTATCTTGCAGTGCTCATGGAGCATCAGTTACATTTATAATGCCCTGTCCTACACCTGCCAAAGTTGCCTTGGGACCCTTTTGCTGTGGCCTGGTACTGCAGATTATTGATAAAGCTCCTGCTCTGTTCCCGACCACTCCAAGGCAGCAAACAGGGAGGAGGTGTGGGGTGATGGCCTGGGCTGCCTCACTGGTGCCTGTCCTGCCCCTCAGTGTCACCCCCAGGCCTTCCTAGGACCTTCCCAAGGTCTGACAATGGGGCTGTTGTCACCTTCCCTCCTCCAGGCTGTCCTGGTTGCCGGGAGGGATCCCTGATCAGTGCCACTGTCATGAGCAGCTGGAGGTTTGCTCCCTGCTCCCTGTGCAGTGATGGGGCTCCGTGGCCATTCTGCTGGACAATCCCTCCCCTAGAGCCCACCTAGGAAGAGAAGGGACACCTGAGTTCGTGAGGACTGGCTCTGCTGGGGTGGCACTGACCCCACTGCTGTGTGTGAGGTACAACTTCAGCAGCTGAGGGGGTTAAACCAGGGAAATCCAGGTTCACACACCTGTCCCAGCAATGCTCCAAGCACAAAACTGTTTCCTGCTGCACTCTCCATTCAGGATTTAGCCTGAAGTTTCAGTCTAACCCTTGAAATTTGCTTTCCCCTGCCTAGTGAAATGATTGCTTGCCTAAATAATTCAGTTGCTGCCAGCTTTATCAGCTGGACACCAGGTTATTATTGTTTAGAGGGCAGCAAATCATTCCGTGGGGAAGTGGGAATCATCTGTGAACTGCAAAAGCTGGCAGCCAGTCAAACACCCAAGATGTCAGGGAACTTCTGGGCCCGATGCACTTGGCTTACACAGTTTGGTCCCTTCCACCAAAAAGCCAACATCCTTAATTTTGTCTTTTCCCTGGAATGGGGAAATTCCTTCTTTTCCAGCCCAATCAACAGAAGCTCACTGAGATTTATGGCTTTGATGAGTGAAATTTTCAGCCTTGAATCTACAGACTGATGCTTTAAATACATTATAGAGATTATCAGCAATGTATCAAGGTGTCTTTGCAGGATGGTATAAACTTCTACTGCACTACTTATTGCCATAAACCATACTCCCAGGTTTTTATTTATATGCGCATTAGCTCAATATGATTGGATCTGTAGCCAGCCCTGTGGACTGGAGTAATTTATATATATCAATAAAGGTCTCCAGCCAGCCACTGGGTGCTCTGAGGGGAACAGTAGTTCCATTTAAAACATTAGGAACTGGAGAAATTGAAAATAACTCTCTATTTAGAAGCCAAGAAGTAAGACAGCAGGCAACAGAGGTCCCAGCACAGCAAGGCTATACTAAAGAGATTGTTAAAATGTCATTTCACTTACATATAAGCCCCAGAAAAAAAATTAACCCTCTCCCTCCCATACTTACTGCAAATAATACTTGAAAATAAAACATATTCTTCAAACCTAAAGTGTTTTAAATAATCTCGGGGGATATGACCATAAAACTTTGAGCGACACGTTCAAAGAATTCAGGGGAGTTTACTTGCAAAATTAGTTTTAAAAAAAGACAGAAAATCTCATTACCTTTGCATTTGTTAATGTTAGAGCTGAAATGTAAAAGCAGCAAAAAATCCCTCAGTGGCTGGATTTTACAAGGCACAAAAAGCCTACAGGAAGAAGTGTCATCTTGTCTACCTAAAGCAACCTAACCCAATACTATTAAATTTTAAGGTTAAAAAGTGTTGGTTTTTTTTTTCCTTTAACAAGCAAGGAAAGCACTGCACAATCATCCAGCACAGATCTGCTGAGGTTTACCTGCCTCCACTGCTCCCAAGTTTCCCATGGTTCATGGACACACTTGGCTGGCAGTCTGGGCTTTAATAGTGTTTATATAGTAAAAATTTCATCTTACAGTGAACTTTAATGACCTGTAACTCAAACCCAGCTTGATCGACTTCCTATAATTTTTTCAAAAATTCTCTTTAATTTTCTGCAGAAGACAGCCAGCAGGTCACAAGGAGGATAGGGCAAAACTGTTTGAGCCAGAAAAAAAGCCACATGAAGCTACACAAGAAAAACAGGCTGTGGGGGCTTATTGCAGGGTGAACTCTGGAGCCACATGATTCACAAAAAAGTATGTAGGATTGTGAGAGAGAAGAATCTGCTAAAAGATGGCCTTGCTCTGTCTTGCTGCTCTGTATTTTCTTCACTTTGAACAAGGAAAATGCAAGTTCCTTCCCTCCAGCCCAGCCCCTCTTGCAGGGAGGAAGCACTGATACTTCATTTTGTTTTCTCACAACTGACATTTTTTGTGAGGGTCTGAGACAGCAGCATGGAGGACCTGTCCCCTGCAGAGAGAGCCTGTTGGGTTTTCTTTCTCTGTTCTTTACTTCACCTGGGGAAAAAAAAACAAGAACCAAAACAAAGGAACCCACCAAATGTGGAGCCAAACTGAGGAGCAGTCATTTCTACGCATGGCTGACGTGACCACATCCCAGAGTGAGCCTTCCCCTCTCCCATCACGCCCCCACACCCCAAGTGGGGAAGAAAAAATCTTGCTTAATGCATAACAATGCCATCGTGTGCGGGAGAATTCCTGCCTGGAAGGAAACGTCCCCTCCAGAGCCCCCGCGCGTGGCTCCCAGCGCTTTGAACACTCCTGCTGTCCTTGTGCTCCAGCCAAACTAAATCCATTTCTATTCAAAACTCAGATATTTCCCCACTGTTCCAGGTTTTGTTTTGTTTTTCATAAAGGTTTGTTTCTTGCACTGGGTATTTATTTGCAGTGGGTTAATTGGTGGTTCATGAGGCTTCGTTTTTCCAAGGATATTGCTTTCTGCTCTGGGGAGACAGCGTGGGCTGGTGGACAGGACCACTGGGGAGAGACTGGAGACCTGAACTGGGGTTTGGAGCAGCCCATGCCCTGTAACCTCTCTCCCCATCCCTTCCGTGAAACCACCCGTCCTCCTGGATTGTTGGTTTCAGTTCTCCCACTGAAGGAGCAGTTGCTAATTAATATCGTGAGAATGTTGTATTTAATCCCTCCAACGAGTGGGCCTGGGTTAATATCTGGGTCTTGTGTTAGACCTTGTGCCCTGGAGAGAAGTCATCCTAGGATACATAAGTGGGAGGAAGGAATGATGTGATGTAGAGGAAGGATACATGAGAGGAAGAGATGTCAGTGTGACAGGGCAAAGGTGAAGGCAAACTGCACGGAGATGTAGCACAGCAGTGGTAGCTGATGAATGTGCAAAGTTTGCACCATCTACTGAGAGTATCCAGCTCTTCTAGAGAAGGGAAACTGGGCTGATGCCTGTGGGGGAGGCCTCAGTGGCTACAGCCTTTTCTGGGCTGGACAAAAGAACAGGACTGTCCCTGTTCAGCCAGGACTGTGCCCAGATCCTGGCAAGGTCCAAACTGCAGTCCCTGAAAAGATTTCTGTGCATCCTGCATGGTATCAATGGTCCTTCATAGTTGTTGATAATTACAAGGTTTTCTCCTGAATAAGTGCATTAGTGCCTCTTATTCTCACTTGGTTGGAACCGCAGGCACACAGCGCTGCAATGGCTGTGTTATTCTAACATTATTAAATGTGCACTCTTCTTTTATTAGGCTTTTTAATAACATTTAAGTTGCACTCCTGGGAATTTTTGCAGAAAGGGAACATTGGCCAGCCTAATTTGTACATGAAAATACCCCATAGGCCAAAGAAACAAGATTCAGATGAATTTCACGTACAGTATGACTATGAATACAACCAGCACTGAAGGAGCTTTGGGGTGTAAAACTATTCAGCTAGGAATGCTTGAATCCCAAGTGTTGTGCTCTCGAGGCTCTATCTTGTTTGTGCACATTACAGCTCACTCTCCACGTGGATTTTTGCTTCATTAGTAAATGCACCCAGGTTTTCTCATTCCATATCTAAAAGGATACACCCCACAATGGGACAGGGGAGAACCCACTGCCCTTACAGGAGACCCCGCTCTGCGTGTCAACCCCAAACCACTTAATTCCCAGGCCAGCAGAAACACAGAGCCCTCAGGGACATCCTGGGTGAGTTGTCCAAGTGCACTCGCAGCCAGGAAATCCGTGGGTGTAGAGTGATGCTGGAAGAGGAGGCAGATGCTTGTGTCAGGCACCGTGGGGACAGATTCCCCTCTCGGGGAGCTCACCAGCTCAGGCATGAACGGGATCAAAGCTCTGGAGAGGAGCAGGCTGCCAGTGCCAGCTAAAGTCTCTGAAGACAATTCTGTCTGCTTTGCTCTGGCTGACACTGCTCTTAAGGAGCTTTTATCTGTAATCAGCTGTTTGTCATCTTCCTTGCTACTTCATTATCCCTTTTGAAAAAGCATTTTGCAATAATTTTAGAATAGTAAACAAACAAAGCTGTTTTAAAAGGGAGAAAGCTGTGTGTAACCCTTTTCCTTTCCCTGGGAAAATCATAACTTTAATTTAAGTGTTTCAGTTCATCTCTTTCTTGGAAAGCTAGCACACGGAGATCCTGACAGTGGGCTGCAGGAATTCACAGGAACAGCACTGCATTTTCTTGCTTACAGCTGCCTTCACTGCTACAGGGTTCTGTTTTCCTGCAATACTACAATACTAAGCTTCTTACAATACTAAGTTTGAAAAATTGATCTGTTAAAAGTGTAAGAACAGAAAATGCACAGCATTACACTCAGAATTAAAGTGTCTGAAGAGATGTTCCTTTGACAAGAAATGGGAATGGAGTTTGGCTTTTGGGTTTGCCAGAAGTTCCCTTGCTTAGCTTAGGTGAATCATTGAAATGTCTGTATTAATTATTCTCCCTTTCTTGTTTGTTTCTTTAGAATCAGATAAATAACTTCTTACTCATTGGTATTCATCTATTTTCAACACAAATGCCCGTGTCTTTAAAAGGAAAATTATTCAGATAACTGCTTACAGCTGGGAAAATTATAAGTTCTTTCATGTTTGTGGAGCACTTTTCTCTACATCCAGTCACTTGTACCCAGGATCTCAGATCTGGCTGCGCAGTTTGCAGAATTCCCAAAATGCACATTGCCAATGGCAGGAGCACAAAGAAAAGATGGGAGAGATTGGGGCACAGGGGTTGAGGGGAACAGCCCATTTCCAGGGCGGCATACCCTGTGGGAACCCTGACTCAGCACTGGGAAATGAGTTGCATGGTCACGTTTCTCTGAAGCTCACAGGTTATTCTGTGGTTTCTTTCACATAAAGTTCATGGGAACATTTTGTTCAGTTTCATCACACAAGTTCTGTTTTTTCACTTCTCATGTTTCATTTTGGGCATGAAATGATGAACAGACCCAGAACCTCAAAGAGAAACTCATTGGAAACCACGACATTTCTTTGGTCTTTGTTTTAAATCCAAGAAAATCCACAAAATGCTCACACTTTCTATGAAAAACAATCAGCTGGTTTAAGGAAAGATCCTAATCAAACCTTCCCCTGATTTTAGTGAGGAATTCCTGATTTATGCCAGAGTAAGCAAAGACGATTCAGAGGAACAGTGCCCAGGAACTACGCAGTGAACTTGGCCTGGGTCTCCTGTTGATTAAAAAAAAAAAAAAATTTGAAAGTAAAATGAGTTAGAACAAGATACTTCCAAAATGGGCTCACTTTCAGGTTGCACAATGGATATTTTGAACAATTTCAGCCACGGTCCATTTTCCCTCGAGCAATCCATCTGCATTCCCACAAACCATCCTGGGCACAGGAATATCCCCTGGGAAAGGCAGGTCCAGACTCAGAGGAGATGTGCACAAGGGACACAAATACTGGGCTTGACTTGTGGATATCCTCTCAGTATTTTGCTTTCATGTTGGCACTAGAAGCGCACGTGCCAGAGATGTGAAATGGTGTTTGCTGTGCTCTGGGGTCCTCCAGAACATCCCTGGGAAGCAGGAGGAGACACCAGCCAGTGTTTCCTGGGGAGCAGTGGTGGAGCTGGTTTTATCAGCACTTGGGAAGTGGTTGCAGCATCTGACAATGGTGCTGATATATGAAACACATGTGAGGACACATGCGGCCTGCTCTGCACATTGCCTTGTCATTTTCTCTTTCCTGCAAGACAAATGCGAGCAGGGTGATAGACTTTTCAGAGGCTGGGGAATTATTTTTGTGTTTTGCAATTCTGTTTCAGCTGGTGGCGAGACTGGCAGAGCTTTGAGTGTGTTTGCACCAAACGTAGCTCTCTCCTAAATAACCCTGATGTCAGACAGTGACGCTCGCAGCATTTGTCCCAATCTTTCTATATATAGTGACTTATTGAAAAGGTCTTACTTCAAAACTGCTGCTGCTGCAAAATCGCTGTTGCTGAGTAATATGACCCATGATATTTTATATTTACTAGAGCAGATCTATCTCATCCCTGCTCCATTTGATACTGCAACAAGAGATATGTGTAAGGAGTTAGTCACTGTGACTCACATAACCTCCGTCCCTATAAAGGAGCTGTGTTTCATGCTTTTTGTCTTCTTTTATTTTCACAGAAAGACAAAAAAATCCCAGTTCTAAGTGAATCAAGAGTAAAAGGAGGAGATGGTAGTAATCAGTTCCACCTAATGATTGATCAGTTTGTGAGGAATGCTGATCAACTCCAGATGTTGCATTCCAGCCTCAAAATATGATCATCAATCCAGAATTCCCATCTGGTTTGTCTGACACCAATGACAGGAGAAATTTTCCAAGAAACTCTAAAAATAATGTGTGGGTTTTGGGAGGATCTTTCAGCTCAGACCTCTTTGCCAGTAGGATGTGGAAGTTCCCTTCTGTGTGTCTCCTTTGGGTGTTCCCAAGTGACTGCTCTATGGAAGGTATCTGACAGAAACCCACCCACATTTGGAGATATCCTTTTGGATCACCCTGACTTTCAATGCCAGGGATTTCTGGATGCTGCTCTCTCCAGTTGTGCTGGTGGAGAGCTGTTGGTGACACTCAAGTGTTAATATTTCATTCCCCTCCAAAATCAGAAGCTAATTCAATTCAGCCATCCTTCCCATTTGCCAGATGTCACAGGAAGCAAGGACTGCCAGGGACTCATCAGTGTTTTGCATTTGGAAACTTTCTTTTTTTTTCCTTAAATTTCTTCAATTCCCAGAGCTCTATTTCTCTTATTTACTCACCTACCCCATCCATTCTATAAATCAATCATGCCTCTGGACAGCAAGGTGCCAAATTCAGTTCTCAGCTAGTAATTCACCATTCCCACTGATTTTAACAGAACTTATGACTGCGTTATCCATGGACCAGTCCAGCTCTGACCCAAGTGCTGCTCATTCCTGTGCTGCAGGGAGTTCCTCAGGGAAGGCACTTTCCAGCAGATTTGTTGTATTCTTGAGCCACAAGTGTTGAACACTGAGGTGCAATTTGCCTGCAAGAGGCAGGAGGAGGCCAACTCCCCTCAAAAAGACACAAGGACAGAGGGAGAAGGCAGCCAGTGGAAGCCTTGACCACCTGCAGTGGTTATGTCCATCTGCACTCCTTAGGAAGCAGATCTTTAATTACAGCTTGTAATTATCTAATGACAGCTTGTCCTACCACAACACAGGACAGCCACCATCAGACACCCAAAGATCCAGGCTCAGCCATGCCAGACAGCAGCACACACATGGAATCCCACTCACATCAGGAAAGGAGAAACAGGAGGAGGCAAAGAGAAATGTAAAACCTGCAGGAGGCTTGGCTGCTGTCCTGGCAGGAAGAGCACTCCTTGCACTGCAAATCCAGCCCTGTTCTGAAGAGTGAGGCTGGGAGAGTCCAAAGCATCCCTCAGGAGCATCCTGGGGCTGGGCATGGCAGCAGCACTCACAGCCACCCTACATCCATGGCACAAAGTTCCACAGTACAGGCTTGCTCTGACCAGCCCCGCTACTGCACACCCCAGGGAATCAACCAGGGGCACTCAAACTGCCCACTGGAAAAACAGAAGCCAGGCTTGGAAACCAGTTGCATCATGAATGATAATGGTGCTGACAGCTTTAAAAGCTCTCAGGGACTTTTTAAAGCACGGCTACCCTGCCTGAGAGAGCCTTTCACGGGGCAGGACCGCAGCCGTGCAGGCGGAGGAGCCTGAGCTCTGCAGGGAAACGAGGAGCTGCTGCCATGCTGGGCATTTCCCCTGCATTCCCAGATTTCCAGGAATGCTTTCAAGGTGAGGGAAGTCCAAAAAACACAGTGCTGCTCATAGAGTTAGGGCCTTTGGTAGGGACCCCTCTCTCTTGTTTGTGTTTGAGGGCATCCCCCCAGCGAGGCAGACTCTGGCACTCACCCGTGTGGGATGGGTGATTTTGGTGCCCCCACACACTTAAACACATTTCCTTGCTAAATTCCCTCCAGTACCTTAATTTTTACTGATTGCTAATGGCTGCCTGGCTGTCTCTAAGGCAACTGGTCCAGTTGTTATTAATTTCCAGGGTAGAAGAACAATAGACGTTCATTTATCAGTGAGGAACAAAACAACAGCCATTTTCTTGTTGTGGTGGCAAAATGGTTTTTAACTGCACAAGTCTCACACTGATTGTGTTTTTGGTCATTTCTTGTCATAAAACATCCTAGTGGAGGAAAACTTGGGGCAAGAATAAGTGAAATTGAAGCAGTGCTCAAGAAAAATTTCAGTCTCTTTCAGCAATGAATATGAAGTGAATGCAATTTCTCAGCTGTCACTGACCTATTTTAGACCCTCTCTTTGCAAAAAAAAAAAATTTCCCTAGGAAACTTCATTTGCCATAACATGATTTTTCTGGAAGGATGAGTAAAAAAAAAAAAAAAAAAAACAGAAGAGGAAGTTTAAATATAGGGTTCATGAGCTGCTTTTTACTTGATGCAGGAACAGGGACAAGCAGAATAAATGGGTTTATATTGGTGCTATGACCATCTCTATTCAGCCCACAGGCCAGTGGGGAGAAAAAGTGACCCAAGCAAAATTAGCATGGCCTTAAATCTTTTCTGACATTCATGATAGGGAATCCCAAAATACATAAACCTAGCTGGCTTTAAATGCATTCCCTTGTGTATGCTATAATGGAATTCTGCTGGGGTTTGCAAGCCCTTGATTTGATGTATTTTGGGGGACAAAGTCTCTGCTGGCATAACTGCTTTGTGGCACTGGATTTACTCACAAAGACAATTCAGTCTGGTGTGTTAAAGGCCTGGTTAGGAGAAAATAATCACATGATAGATTAAATTACCCCATAATACCATTTCTTGTCTCGGAATGGAGATCTAAAGGAACAATTTCCAGTGGAAGTAGATGTATTGGACAATTTTTGGTGTCACAAAATTCACTGGTAGTGTAGGTTTATTTAAGACTACTTAACTATATATCATTTGCATGTTTGTTTTAATAACTATTTATTGTCATGTCAGCTGAGAGACACAGATTAGTATAGAGTGTGCAATATCATACAGAGCAGAAATATTTTAGCACAGCTGCTCTGTCAGGCTGCAGCATTTACCAGTCCCTGAGTAGATGCTCAGTTTCCTATTCACACATAATTTTGTGAATTTGCAGAGGCTTCATTATCTCAGGGTGAGTACAGGAAACACTGGGTGGGTAAGTGTAAAACTGTGGTAAGAGCAGAGTGGGATTTTTTATTTTCAGGTGTTTCTGAGGTATGAGATGTTTATTTCCTTTCTTTCCTATTTTTTATATGATATTATAGAAAGAAAACAGTAGTTTACAGTTACAATGGGAATGGCTACTTGCACTTGCTGATGCACATTTGAAATAACAGTTCTGCCTGGAATACCTGTACTCTTGCATTTTTATTATGTTTCAAGATCAAAGTAAAAATTTAGAAAGCTATGCAAGTTGCTTTATGGTCTTCATTTTTTAACAAGAGTTAGTCACATTTCTTAAAATCATAAAATTCCAATCTTTCACTTATGAGAAAGTTTTAACTTCTAAACCTCTTTTCTTTTTTTTTCTTTTTTAGACTACCAATTTCCCTCTGTGCTTCCTGTGCTCTGTACTTCTGTGTATTTATTGTAAAATGGAGCTTCTTTGTAAAACGCTTTGAAGAGGAAGAATTAAATATGTTATATGGGAAACTACTGTCATTAACATTGATTTACTAGACCATTTTGAGAATACTGTGGTTGAATTTACATATTTAACTGCAATCTCAGCCTTATTCACAAAGTTCTTCAATGTGCATAACTTTGAACTGCGAGTTAATGACTTGAGTAAGTTCTGTACCAAGAAGACACCCAGGTGAGAGTTACAGATATAAAAGAGTTTTAAATTATGGGGTATTTTGGGCTTCCTTTGAACAAAGTTATAACAGCACAGTGAATAAATTAGCAATTCCTATTTGAAATCAATCGAACCATTTGCATGACACCAGTGCAAGGTTCAGACAAGATGTTTCTATAGCTGGAAGCGTGTTTTAGTATCAGGGAAATAATCAGGGGATTCCAGGAGATAAAAAGTGCTAATAGACAAAAAGTGCTACCCCTCAGCACCCCTGCTACGAGTCAGGGGGTGGTGGCTGAACCTGACGACACAGAATTCTCTAATCTGGAGCAAGGTATCATCCTGAGCTCATCCAGCAGCATAAACACCCCAAAATCACGGCAAGCCTATTGCAAATCGTCTGATTGCATCACTCAGGTTTGCACAATGTCAGCTGAGTGAGGAGTCAGCCATGCAGGAGAGAGAAATGACACCATGAGAATTATTGAACTAACAAAACATAGATTTGCCACAAATCATCCATGAGCTATTCATAAATGTGAACCCCTTCCTCATACGATTTCACAGAATGACAGAATGTCCTGAGTGGGAAGGGACTCACAGGACATGCAGGAGGGCTCCTCAGGTCATTGTTGTAAAATCCATTATCCCCCAAAGTGCTGCTTTCTGCTGCCCTGGTGTTCACCTATTAACTATCTGGGTGCTTGGAAAATGAAAACTACTCATCCCTACTAACACATCATGCCAAGGCCTGGAAGTTTTGATTAATTTAAGAATGTCCAATCAGCCAGCATGGGCAGTTCTGGGGGTCTAGGCTGTTTTCCAGACTTTCTGACACTTCCCTGTCCCACGAATTGCCTCTTCCAGTGGTGGAGGCATCCTCTTACCTCCCACCAAACTCATTATCTTCTGAAGAAGCAGCCCCCTGCAATTTCCAAAGCTCTCTAGAGAGACAATCTCTCAGCCATGCTTAAAAATAAACTTTCCAGTCTGCAGTCCCATGGGAAATACGTCGTTAGGAAAGGCGGGGAGTGAAAGGAATTAAATCATTGACACTATTAGCTCAAGTGGCCACTGCAGCTGGTCCAGTAAATGCCAAGCCAGGCAAAGCTCAGTCATTTTCCCCTCACACACACTGTGTATAGTGGAACGAGAGTGTCTGCAGATTTATTAGCTTGTATATAACACTAAATTGATGAAAACATCCTCTAGGCAACTTCATCTGCTTTCCACTTGCCATGTTCCCATGACAGTGACAACTTGTTGTGTTACAGCTGACCTGTCAGCCTCTGCTACTCCCTGTTCATCGGGGGCTGTCACTGGATGTGTATGAAGCAGGAGGTGAGCAGAATACAACAGGCAGTTATACACACACCCCTCCCATCCTGGCTGCTGGGAAACTGGCAAAGCTGACACTGGAGAGGTCATTGCTGGACCCTCACACGGATTCATCCCATATGGGAGCCTGTTCTGACAACGAACGGTATTGCTGCAAACATTTTCACTTAGCCATAAATAATCAAATTCCTCAAGCCAATGGTCCAAAAATAGCGGCCCTGGGTGTTTTCTGCTTTTGGAAATAAGCGGTGAAAGGGGCATTCATTAGATCCTCTTTTCCAGCTGAAACGGTGACCAGCACAAATCAAGCATCAGGCAAGGAGTGCTCCATTGTTACTGCAGATGTGTCAATCCCTGGAAACAAAAGAATCCGCACCCGTCTAGGAACGAGCTCCGGGTTAGTTAGCAATTCAGAATGACTTCCAAAAGCAATCCCTTAGTCTCCAATGATATCTGTCTGACAACTACTTAATCTCGGCAAGAGCTGTGTTAAACCAGCCTGTCATCATTGCTACCTCTCAGGTGTAGCTTGAAAAGGGAGAGAGAAAGAGAGAGATCTATGAGTTTCAATCACTTAGAAGAAATTATAACTTTTTTGAAGCCTGTATGCAGATAGCATTTCCCATATTGAATGGAAGATGACAGTTCCCATATAGACAGAATGGTACAATGCAAAATGCCAGCTTCCAGGTGATTCTATCCCATCTCCAAGGCTGTCGGGAGCTATCAAATTAATGTTGAAATAATTGTCACTTGTGAATACCTGCCAGTGTAACCAAGTCGGGTATTTAAAAAAAAAAATCCCAATTGATCAGCCTCACAAAATGTTCTGAATACTTAAGGAAAAAGTTTCACTGAGGTGTGACGCTGTTCCATATTCATTTTAGCAGAAGGAATTTTTTTTAAGAACAGAAGCAATAATGAAAGTATTTGTTTCTTCATTGAAGCAGTGTTAATACCATCACTGACTCTTTGATTGTTTAAAATTTTATGATAAAGGAAGCAAATAAAAATTAGCTAATGCTTGAACCTCTTGCTACTAGTCATTTGCAATAAATCTTGATGTCCTTCTCTCTCTCTGTCTCATTGCTATAAAAATTTCCACTTTGTTGAAGTTCCCTTTTATCTCTGCATATCCTTATAGGGGTTTTATTGGGGTTAACAGTTTTTCTAGGTCCTATTGCTGCAAACTCTTAAGTGTTCTTGGTGTCAAACATAATGCAGAGCAGGGATGGATCCAGTGTGTCACTCCAGTCCCATCCTTAGCACTTCATAATAAATGACAGGATGGGAAAACTACATTCTCTCTTCATGGAACACATGCAGCAACAGCAACAGCATTGCACATTTTCTCTGTGTCGCCTTGTCAATGTACCTACAGGGAGGAAGAAAGGAAAACAGTGTCTGTGGAGCCTGAGAGCACTCCCATCTCCCCCTGAAACCATGCTCAGTACTTGGCAGGTTTGAAATTTTGGCATTCTTTCTAAACCTCTTGGAGGTACCAGGTTTCAGTATTCACCAAGCACACCTGGATACCCTGTCCATGGCAAATGATTGTATCCTCCTCCTTGAGAGACATCTCATTTGCCTTCATCATTTTTCAGAAGGCTAAGTGCAGCTGAACCAGCTGCATTTGAGATCTGCAGCCAGTGCTGAGTTCAGCAGAGACCTTCTTGGGAGGCTGTTCATGTAGGCAGGACTCTGGGCCAGTGCTCAGGGACCTGTGCTGGCCCTGTTAATACATATAGGAACAGTCTGAGATCCCAACACACAACGGCCAACCCTTGGGACACCCGGTCCCTGACTCCTGGAGGAAGCACCTCACTGATGGAGCAGCACATTTCATCAAGGGCAACCAACCAACTTTTCTTTCCTCCTGGAAGGCAAATATGCTGTGTGCTCAGTGTTCCCCAGCCCATTGGTCTTGTCTCTCCTATATTTAACCTCCAGGCTGGTCCCACATGTGAGCCTTCAGCTGGGGGAGTTTCAGTGATCTGTGACTCAAATCACTGGATATCACCATGCAGAGTGTCTGTGCTAAATCACAACACAGGCTCAGACTGCCTGTCCATGAAAATTATCTTGGAGCCTCACAGTTCTCTGTTAAATCTTCTTCTGTCTCTCTTTACTTCCTACAAGCCAGACACCTAAATTCCTTTTTCTAAACTGAAAAAATGATTCTCTGTTAAGAGCCTGTGCTTCAACTGATGAGATCTGAAATTAATTTTCAACAACTTAATATTTACAGCAATTTAACTATGTCTTCTCCATCTTATTAGATCTTGTTTACAAGTACCTAAAGTTATTTTTTTTTCTTTAAACAGCTCTTAGAACTTGGGCTACATCCTGATTTCTCTGTTATGGGGCAAACTGGATCCATTCTATACTTGTACACAGATAAATGAAATATCATTTAGATTCTTGTGTATATGTGAACATGGAGAGAGAAAATAATATCAGCCAGCAGAGAATTATCCAGGAAATTTGTATGGAGTCAGTGAGCACAACCCTGTGCATTTACAGTTAATACATATTGTATTTTCTGGGTATATGTGCCTGCATGTTTCTCTTCCTAGAGAGCTAAAAACCCTGACAGTGATGTTCAGAGACAAAAATAGAGGAACATTCCATATTTCCATTTCAGCCCATATATCTCCAAATTTTGGAGTCACCTTTGCCAAGGGATGAATGCATGCTTAAAAACTTTTCCCTTGGAAGCTCTACCCCACAAACTCCCTAACACTGTAATGACAAAGGCAGCAGCTGTTTTCCCAGGCCTTTGCTGAATTATTCCAGCAGATTAAAATATACATGTATATATTTATGCCGACAAGAAGGAGGGAAAGTGCAACTTCTAGTCAATGCCTAAATTTCCTGCCTCCGAAGCCCAGCTGGAGAGCAGGAGTTATAACAGAAAACAGCAGCACAATTAGCTGGAGTTCTGTAGCTGTCTGCAGCAGACTGCTTGCTCCTGTCTCTCTATAGGTGGTCTCCCAGTTCATCAGTTCATAAATAAGTAATTTGAAATGTGTTCCTGGGGGAAATTTTCCTCCTTCTCTCCTGAACAGACTGTACTCATCAGTTTTCCTGTTCTCCAGGTACCTGGCGTTCTCATTTATAATGGCCAGAGGAACTATGCTGTTCTAATTCTTGCTTCATTACATTTCCTAATGCTTGTTTTCAGCAGCTTCACAACTCCACATTTCTTTATATATTGATAAAAAAACTCTTTGCATATATTATTTATTGGCACTTTCATGTTAGCTTTACTGCTGATTTAAATGGAATATTTTTACATACAAAGTAAGACTGTGAAGTTGGTTTCAGGTCTGAGGTTTAGATATTTTGATTTAAATTATGTGAGGGGAGGAAAAAAAAAACAATCAGCAAGAGAAATCATTGTCACTGGCCATCTCCCTCCCCTCCTCATCACAGAATCTCCAGACAGATAGAGAGCACATACCAATGCTTCCACAGAAGGGAACAATTTTTACTTTAGAGAAAAACATAAAGGCCAAATCAAAAGCTTAAGGAACAGGTTTACAAAGGTCTTGGGTAGTCAAGGATGCAGCAGGATAAATAAAAAATTGGCAAGTAAGTGCTTAATCCTAAATGAACAGCAAAGGAAATCAGGCACCCAATTCACTTAACTCATTTGAAAATACCTGCAAGTGGTGATTGGTGTCTCTGCTCTCAGTGAGGAGCAGGCACCATTGACATGTGGGAAGGAGAACCGTGTTAATACAAGTGCTAATGTAAAAAACAAAGCAGCCTGAACCCGGGAAAGGGAGTAGGAAACAGCCAGGTTAAATATTTTGGAAGCTTTGTTGAATAAACAGATTATGTGACACCAATGAGCCCTGTCACTGCTGGGAGTGGATGGCCAGTGGCTCGCAGCAGTCACACCCCTGTGACCCCGGGAGGGTCCAGCAGGAGCCAGCCAGTGCAAAATGAGGTGCACGGCTGCCAGCACTGCCACAGCAGCCAAAATGTTCCCTGGAGATGCAGCCCTGGGAGTCCTGAGCTCCAAAAGGCTCTCAGAGAGGTGAGGACCAACACTCCGAGGCAGAGATTTGGGTCTCTGCACAAACTCCCCTGCCCTTCAACAGCCACAAACGCCTCAGCAAAACTCGGTGTGTGCATCTGAATTTAACTCATCTGCTTTTCATCCCTCTGTAGAACAAAAGGGAAGGGAGAGATGGAATTGCTGCTCCCCAGGAGGTCCAGATTAGGCGCTGACAGAGCCTGAAGTGGAATTAGGGATGCAAAGCAAGAGTGTGTGTCTGCATTGCCTGGAATTACTGTGATTTTATATTGCTCTTTTTGGACTTAATCAAAGGCACCCATTGACTGCATGGATGATCGATCAGGCTTTGCTTTTTGCCATATTACTCTAATCAATGGCTCCAATATATTACACAGAACAGTTCACCAAATGACAGATTTAGAAGCATCCATCTTTTCCCTTAAGAAATTACACTGAAAACACCTAATGAAGAAGCACTTATTATTGCTTCTAGCTAGGGCCAAATGTTGCTCTTAATTAAATCAGTGAAAATTCAGAATTGGGCTGTTGAGTTCAATAATTGGCTTGTGAATGCCAGTTATAATTTTGATTTTCCTGTATTTCAGAAGCATCTGAAAACTTACATAGAAAAAATTTATTTTATATAAGGGAACACTTACCGTTTTCTTTTAGTTCTTCACTATATCTATTGGAATTAATTCTATTACTGTATCATTGGTTGGTTACTGAACAGTTTGTTTTTGAAGAAATATGAAAAATATTTTAACTTTTAAAAATAGAAAGGCTGCTATGTAAACTGAGCTGAGCAGCCCAAAATAGCAAGGCAATATTTTTCTTTGATGAAAGACATCAACATCTAGTTAGGCAAGCTGAATTCTAGTCCTTTCTCTACTGTATTAGACAAAAATTACACCATAATCAATGTAAAACTGCCAAGCTCAAGTCTTCAGGCATGGCAAATTAGGTCCTCGGATCTGATCAGCTTAGCCTAAAAAAATAAAATTCAAAATACTTAGAATCCTTTTGAGCTTTTATTTAAGACTGCTCTGAAGTTGACCGGAGTTCTTCCGCCTGCCAGGATATTTTTTCTTCTTTGCCAAAAAAAGCAGGTATTTACATGATGGCTGGAGATAGTCTTTAAAACATGGTAATTACTTTGATATCCACAGTCATGGATTATATAAAATTATAAAACATTAATAAAAAAATTTAAAGGAAAGGACAAGAGTTGATGGCAATAGGTATTTTCCAAAAGTTATTAAAATTATTCAGTGAGAGGTGAAGGGGGAATACTTTCTAAATCTTCAGAAAAAAAACCCATAATAATTAAAATAATCTTCTTTTCTTCTGGGATTTTCTTTGGTGGGAAGGGAATTCTGTCACCCAACTGGTGCTGAATTTCTGTGTTAGCCTTAATTATTTGCTGGTTACCTGCATAGCTCAGCAGTCATAGCTGGGACTACGTTTTTCAAAAAAGTGCCCTACCCATTTCAGCTCTTGCAATGAATTTCATGCCATTCAACATATTAGAGTCATTGATTAGAGTAATATGGCAAAAAGCAAAGCCTGATCCTGCCTAAACTTTTGAAAAAATTATTATTCTTAATGGGTATGGGGGAAAAAAAATAAACTTGTTTCTTCTGAAGGCTGAACATGTAAAGAGAACAGACTGAGAGAAAAGGCTGGAAATAAATGTTTTTAGCAGGCTACTTGCAAAATGAAATGAAAACATCTTTCAGAGCCTTTCCTTGAGAGGGATGTGTCTGGAGGAGGAGGGGGAGCAGGAGGCAGCCAGGCTCAGCAAAGCTCGGATGCTTCATTCTGTGACAGGCAGGGCTCTGCTGCACCTCTCACTTGGGCTACTCCTTCTCAAGTTTCAGTAGCCCCCAAATGACAGCAGCTCCACGTGGGCACTCAGGCTGCTGGCAGGGACGGGGAGAGAGGGGCAGAGCAAAGCTGGCAGCTGACAGATCTTGAGGATAAGCAGAGCAGAGTGAGGGGCTCTGGCTGCATCCTCGCACATCCCCATCCTCGAGCTGCCGGCTCCGTGTGTGCCTCTCACTCCTTCCCACCGTAATATTCCAGGCAGGGAAGACACCAAACAGGCTCCAGGAGTGCCTTATCTCAAGTCCCTCTCAGAAGAGGAGATGAGCCTATTTGCATTTTCCCACTGAAGCGTGGAGGGATGTTTCTCGTTACATTATTCCGTGCGCTCAGGTTTGCCCCAGGCCTGCTCGTAGGCTGCAAGAGCTCTGAAAACACCTGTATCCTTCCCATTTAAATGCACGCTTCAGACAAATCTTTTTGGAGGCTTTCAAAGACATAGACTAATATTTTGCCATGCTCACATGTATTTTTTTCCTGTGAGATTGCTGAAAACAGAAATTAACCGCTTGATTCTCAGTTACTCCCCTTCTTTGGATTGCTCTTTTATCTTTAAATGCTTCCCTCTAGGTTAGGCTTTGGATGAGCATCTTCCTCCACAGGAAAAAAAAAACCAAACCAACCAAACCTTTGGAAATGCACGGTAATTCAAGCACTTGTCACATACCTGAATGAAAGATTCAAGAGGATTTTTCTATTGGAAAAGACTTGGCACTTTCCTTGTTAGAAAATTCAAAATCCATTAAGCCTTCTCTCCTATGGATTTATTCTCTCTGTTGAAAACATCCTGAAAATTTATTACAGCACAGAAAGCTACCACTTCAGAAATATTCAAGGCAGCTTTCCTTCGTGTGGGGCTGTTCCCTGCTACAAAAGCTGGAGGGATTGCTGGGACTTCATCCAAATCTTACTGAAGTCAAGGCAAGGATCCTTACAGAAGTCCGTGTGCATCCATCCCGGGCTGGATGGAGGAGAAGTTTTCTGTCTACAAGTAATTGCACAAAATATTCTGCCTGGATGAGAATAAACCTGGCAGAAACTCTTCAGAGGACTTGAGTTCAAAGGTCAATGGCTGCAGGAATCAGTGGTGTCTATGGAATAAGCTGGGTGATCTCCCCACTCTGCAGGAAACGGATGGATGCACTGCCCCCGCCTGTGTCTGGGAGGCTCCCGGCCTCCCCCGTGACTCAGTTTCCCCATCATGGAAAGTTGTGAGGCCAAGCTCCACCAAAGGCACAGCATGAGGGCTCCTGGAGCACATCAATGCTGCACACTGTGGTGAATATTATTATTTACACTTGGACTTAATTACACAGAGCGTGTACACGATGGTGCATATGCACATGTGGTTACCTTGGTGACAGCTTTATTCTGATATGAAGTGGCCATAAGAAAACGCCATAGGGGATTGGCAGGAATAAGGGCAAGAGACAAATTAGTTCCCATCAGGATCAGCTATGAGAGCCTGATGCCAAGTTACATAACGGGGGGCAAAAAGTCAATGCTCCTTCCCCACGTTTTCTTGGTAGAACACAAATGTCCCCAAGTCTTCCCTCTCCCATTATCTTTTAGTGTCGTTTCATTAAGGATGGAGTGAGGATTTTTCTAATGCACTCAATAATTTCCCACTCTCTCTCCTAAACGATGATTTCATGTGTAACTGGCAGGAGATGAAATTTTAACAGATTGAATCTCTCTCTCTCTCCTCTGCACGCGCATACACGCACATTCTTTCAGTCCCCAGACAGAAACTGTAATTCTCCTATATAAAAATGGGGGAAAAACATTTTTTTTTCCTCCTTTTCAAATGTATAACATAGTTGTGAAGGCTAATTATAAAATAATGTTTATACCTTGGAGACCAAGACAGGAGGTTACGAAAATGCTTTAAAAGTCCCAGTGCTGCAATAGAGGAATTTCATTAACTGAAACAAAGCAGAGCTGGTGAAAGTTTGAAAAACAAAGTATGCAAAACATTAAAAAAAACAAAGCCAAATCTATTTACTGGTCTGGTACATATCAAACTTTCAAGGTTCACAGTGATTCCTTCACATTCCTAAGTGAAAAATGCAATTAAGAGGTTCACTTTTGTTCCTAAAATCTTGGCTTTGAAATGCCTTTTTCCTTTCAAGCCTGGAGGATGTGTGGTGCTGCCTGGTTCCCAAAGAGGTTTAAGTGCTGCTATCCCACCCATAACCCTGTGGGATGAGATCTGTGTGACCCAGGCTGTGCAGAGAGTGCCTGCACCAGGGGATGATCTGCTAGCACCAGTTTGGGATACAGATGTGCTGGGAGCCAATTCTCCCCCTGCACAGGACAAGTTGGCACTGCATGATTGTCCAAAGGACCTGTGAAGAGGAGATGAACCCTGACAGATGCGGTCTTTACCTCAGAGTAAAATTGGCTCACAGCAGTGTCCCACCAAGGGGAATGTCACATTTTATAATTGCCATATTGCTCACTGCAGTGATCTCTGCCTGCCTGGGCCTCGGGCAGGCAGCAACAGCCCAGCCCTGCAATTTCACAGTTGCAATTTGCTGCTTGCATCCTCCAAAAGCAGCAAATAAGAGCAGAACCAGCAGCCTCTGGCCTGACCCCTCATCCTCCTTCATGTCCAGGCCGCAAGCACAGTGAGGCTCTCACCTCTGGGACACTGAGTCCTTCCTTTCCCTCCTTTACAGCACATTCCCAAGGCCCAGTGCATCCCTTGGAAGGATCATTCCCAGTAAGGGAGTGCTGGGTTTTGGAGCATCTGACCCTGCTGTTCATTTTGACAAGGTCTGTCCTATGCAGGTAAAGTTTGAGCTTTCCTGCCTCAAACTGAGGAAATCCCCTGGCTGGGATCACTAAACTCCAAGATGCAGTTTTTCACAGGGATAAGTTGCACTTAATGCCTTACACCATCACAATCTTCCTACTTGCCCGTGAACCTCTCAGTTCCCATCTGTAAAATGGGGAAAATAACACTTCCTTCAGTCCCAGGGGAGCTGTGAAGGTGGAAAGAGCTGAGGAGCGCGTGGCATTCGGAGGGGCTGCAGCTGGAGCCTCCCAGAGAGCTGCAGGATGGGCCATAACTGCAGTGATAGATGTGTGTGTACACACACACAGCTCTAAAAGTGTTCAGGGGCATAAATCTGGTTTGAAATCTTGCCCTCGCCCCTGAGGTCTCTGACTACTGATTCCACCTAAGAATAAGTGTTAGTAAAAGATGTCAGATCCCGAGCCAAGGCAGTCTGAAAGTATTTAACTTCTTGCATATCAGAGAATTCGTTTTATTTTGGCTCACAGAGGACAGCCTTTTTGACAAATATATCAAACTCCTTCCTCCTGCTAATCACAAGGGGCAGGGCGACCCATTAAAGGAGTAAGATGTTCATCCATGTGACAAACATGGTTGTTTAATGAAACACAACTAAAAACTAAAAAAGCTTCAAAATCTCTGCCATAAAAGTGGCTCTGAATTTTTAACTGAGACTTCAATGAGACAAAAATCACATTCTTAATGCTAAATATAGCCCCACAAATGCTGAAAGTTTTGCACAAAGGAAACAGCCTGCACGTTTTCAAAGGCACATTATTTTTTGTACCTTTTTTTTCTGATGAGTGAATAGGATTTCACAGTGCTTGCTGAATGTTTCTTTGAGGAATTTTTCTTTAATGAGGAAATTCAAAATTTTCCAGGGAAATATTTTTTTTAAATTTCAATTGATCCAACTTACAAAACTGAAGACAACTGCTTTGCAAAAACCAAAGCCAAAATTTAAAGAAAACTGAAGATTACACAAAGCTTCTAAAACCTTGTGCTTTTAACACCTCAAGCTTAGAGAGCTTAGTATCCAAACTCTGTGGATAATAAAATATAAAGCACATTGAAAAAAAAAATGTTGTTGGAAGCAGAACCTTCCCATTCTTATTAAAAGAACTCTTCAATTCTTCAGGATTTTTTGCTTTTGTGTGTTATTGTTTGAGCAACAATTTGAATCTGTTTGTATTTTATTGAGGCCACTTGACCTTTCCCAGGCCTATAGAGTTTTGCTTTCTGTTTCTGAAGAGAGAATATAGACTCCAGAAATGGCAATATCACACTCCCAATCAGGCACTTTGATTTAAATAAAAAGAAAAAATGCTTTAAATTTGAACATCTTCTGGTGGGATCTGTGTCACACAAACAAAGAGAATTCTGTCCTGGAGCAAACTTGCTTCCTGAGCAAACTTGTTTTTCCTCCTTTTTAAGTAGCCTGGGAGATTTATGCTAAACTGACAGCAGTTTTACATCCAGGCAACTTCATTAAAACCTTTGGATCTATTCCTAATTATTTACTTTGAATTTCTCGAGAGGACAGTCAGCTCCTCACTTGTTGTTTTTTCTTTTTTTAAATATATTTGTTTATTTGTTTTGCATATTTTCCTCTCTGCTAGAAAATGGAATGGCAAAGAAACATAAGAGAATTGTCCATTTGAGAATGTGGCTCTGGAGTTACAGTTCCTCTGAGGGCTTGCATTGGAGTCCCATAAAACTCAAGTTGGGCTCACAGGCTACTGGAAAATTTACTTACAGGCATGAATAGCATGAACAACAGAATACACCAAGTGTGAGTCCTTTGCCCTATTTCCACCTTTAAAAAATAGTTGAAGGAGAAATAAGAATGATAGTGAAGGGTGTAAAAATTAGGATGATATATAAAATTATGCCAGAAAAATCTCTTTCTCCTCCAGTTTGACAACACCATTCCTTCAGACCAGACGCTCAATTCTTACGGATTCAAGGGAACACAACAGTTCCACTTGTTAGGAAAATGAGAGGTTTTCCTTGGATGTGTCTGTGGTTTCTCCTGCAACGAGCTGAGCACAGTTTCCATCACTCTGAGATGGGGGGTCCCTGTTATAGCAACCTGCTCTGCCACCAACCTGCAGTCCCCTTGCTAATTAAATCCTCTCGTTTCTGATCCACCCCCCGAGCTGCTCCCAGGCTGGCAGGAGCGTGAGACACAATTTGATTTCATTGTGGAGGAAGCACTTTTAGAGGGTTGGGCTTTGTTTGCTTGGAAAAGAAGAAGGGAGGATGGGTGATTGACAGCTGTCAGTGACAGGTTTGGCTCACATTAGAACTCCTTCCTGCTCCCCACTCCAAGTACACCCAGAGCCAGGATCAGGAATCTCTGGAGGTTTCACTGCCTCAAAAAATCTGCTTGACTTGTGTGTCACACCAAATCCAGATTACAGCACAAGCAGGGCTTGAAGACTGCCCCATGGTTGATTATTTGCTGATATTTCCTATTTAGTTTAAAACAACATACTGATTGTATCAGCCATAAAGCTTTATGGAGGTTAGTTTATTCCCCCCTTCAAATGGACTGTTCTCCTCTCTGTCATAAAGTTAATTTTATAGTCTTTGTTCATTTTCCTAATCTGCAAATTACATCCTCCTGTACTCTGATTACTTACTATTGGAAAAACAGACCTTCTATATTTCCCCTCTGCTTCCAGTTTGAATATTCTTTGTATTATCTTGATGACCTTAATCTCTTTTTTTCCCCCCACTGGCCTTTCAAGGAAGCAGCAAAAGCACCAGCAACACTAAGTGTGTTGGCCAGAAAAAACACTCTCAGCTCCTGCTCTGTACTTAGTCCATCTGATTCTCATCTCCTTTTTCTTTCCTTTCTTATTTTCTCTTTTTTTTTTCCTCCCCTCCTCCTCCAACAGCAAATAGTGTGGGAAGAAATGGAACTGTGGCAGGGAGGATTTGGCATCCTTGTAGAAATCCTTCATTTCCTATTGGGAAAGAAGGCAGTTTAATACATTGGGAAGTAAAGTATAAATATGCCAGAAACTGACTATTGAACACATTGCAACAAGCAGGTCATTTTCTGTTTAAAGATACATTCATTTTGTAAGGATGTGTCGAGGCACATGCTCATGTTTTACTTATAATGGCCACACCCCATTGAAACTGGGAACACAAGGAATTGGATGGGAATTCCTGCCGAGGCACCACTGAGGTCCTGCTTGAACTTTAAAAATAAGACACAGGCAGGTTTCTGATTGCTCCATGTCTTCATGCTACTGGGTGTGCACCTCTAGATGTAACTGTGAAACCATACTGGCCAGTCTAGAGAAGGAAGCCCTGAGGAAACAAAAAAAATGTATGGTTCCATCCCAAACCCAAGTTCTTCATTTCTGTGGGATATTGTCTACCTGTGGTTTTAAACCTTTTTTTCATTGCACATCTCTAAAAATATGGCTGCACGTGAGCTGAGTATCTGTAAACTTGATTTTCTTGATTTGCTTTTGCAAATCCCTCTGAAAGTCCCTGTGAATACCATGGGAGTATGGTATGAACACCACAGTACAGCATCCATCCTCTGCAGCAGATGTGGCTACTATGTATTTATAGGCTACAAAATGGGGAAATCAAACCACACACATTATTGTCAAAGTGCTGGACCCTGGTCACAGTCTTCTCTGGGTGGAGCATACCTGAGAATCTCCAGTGAAGCTCCAAATATTCCAATAAACATTGCCAATTGATGGAATGCCCATATTCTCTCTCTTGGGGCTACTGGAGCTTTAACTGTGATGCCTAAGCCCAGCTCCTAGCCAGTGGAACTTCCCTGGGAGAGGCCAGCCCAGCACGGAGGGCACAGCTGGTCCCAAAAGCCTGTTGAGAAGTCCCTGAAGGTGGGTTTCTCCTCTTGGAGGATGCAAGGGCTAAAAACTGTGCACCCCTCAGGTGGGAATTCATCTGCTCCCCTGCTCTCTGTGTGTTCCTCACTCAGCTCCTGCTGCCACTTTGCCTGTCTCCCTCCAGCTGCATTTCCCACTCTGCCCTCAGCTACCTTTGCTCTTCCCTCCGTGTTTCTCCCCTTGAGCAGCCTCCCTGGCCCTGCCTCTGCTCCCAGCTCAGCCTCACCTCCCTTTGGCTCATCCATCTCTCTCTTTCCTTCCTTAATCCCTCCTGTTCTCTCCCCTCACCTCTCTGTCCCATTTCCATCCCTTTCTTCCCCCGCCTCCAATTTTCTTTTTTTTTTTTCCCGACTTTCTTTTAATTTTAAAACATCCTCAAAGGCCCTGTCTGTTTCTCTCTCTCTCTACCTTCCACCTCTCCTGTCTCTCTTACCTTCTCTCCTCATTGCCAGTATAATGCTGAGGGAGCTGCTGTTCACAATCCCACTTTTCCATGCAGTTTTCCACTGCTCATGTGGCCCTCACTTGCAAACAGCAGCTCCAGCCGGAAAAAATAAGACACCAATTAATTCTAACAGCCAACTTTTTGCTTAAAAACCTTACATTATTTCACATTAAAGACCAGCAGCCTCTGTCTGCCTGCAAAGTACCCAGTGCCAGGAACATATTTATAGGAGGACCTGTGGAAGGAAGGGGTTTGGTTTTTCTTTTTTTTTACCACTAGTAAACACAGTGATACGGGGATTGTTTCATTTCAAATGCATGTGCAAATTCTCCAGGGCGCAGCTCGGGGGCCGGAGCAGGAATGGGGTTTTATTTGTAAGCTGTTAGTCTTGGCAACTCCACAAAATGTTTTCCCCCAAATGTATTTTACACTCATAATTACTGCATGGTGGGTTTATATCAAATCCCTATAACTTCAGATGTGTGACACAATCTATTAAAACCTATACATAATTCAGGGGCACGTTTGGGGGCGGGGNCCTCATCCCACATCCTTGAATCCTGCATCCCGCATCCTGTATCCCCGCATCTTGTATCCCCGCATCCCTGCATCATTGCACCCCTGCATCCCTCATCCTGTATCCCACATCCTCACATCCCCGCATCCCCTCATCCCGCATCCCCTCATCCCGTTTCCCGTATCCCCGCCCGTGTCACATCCCGTGTCCCAGCTCGGCTCCAGCTCCCGCGGCCCTGACTGAGATGCTTCCTTGCAGGACAGATCTCTCTCAGGTTTATTTTCCTTTTCTTGCTCTTGCTGCCTCCCCAGGTGGCCTCAGGGGAGCAGGAGCCACCAGAAGGGGCAGGGCCAGGGCCATCTGGTTCAGGATGTTGTGATCACTGCCCAGCACAAGAGGGGAAAAGGGAGGCTAAGAAATGCCAGAGTGGGCATTTATTAGAAAGGGAAAATACACCTCTTACTTTTGTGCAATATTTTCCTCAGTTTCCATTGTCCACCAAATGTACTGTGCCCTCCACAAGAACAAGGTGACAGGCTGACTTGACAATAATTTCAAATAAGAGCTGAGCTATCCCCAGGGTTCTTTGCTGAGTTGGTGAGTGTTGGATTTGGAGTGTGAATTCAGCTGAGTATTTTGCAATTCAGACAAATGTTGAAGAGAATATGGTGAGAGGGAAGGAGAATTTCACCAAAAGAAAGCTCAGGCCTCCTCAGGCTGACGAGCCTGTTACGCTTGGAAAAGAGCCACTAAAGCTCTGTTAGGTACTCAAAATACTGAATTGCTGTTTTGTAAATACTTGCCTCAAAAATTAGAGCTACATTTAAGAGCAAAAACAAGCATGAAACATTGGATAGGTGTGCCACTCCTTTCACACTCTGGCTCTTCTCTCTGCCCCTCCTGCCAAGAGGGAAGGTGCAACCTCAGAGATGGTACCTAAGCATTGCAGGGAGAGGGATGTGGAAGTGCCTCTGACAGATCACAGAATCAGAATATTCTGAGTTGGAAGAGACCCACAGGGATCATTGAGTCCAGCTCTTAAATGAATGGTCATACAAGCATCAAACCCCCAGCCTGGAGGTGAGAAGTTAACTGGCCTGAGCTCCCTGCTGCAGGGAGCTTTATCAGGGAGGTTGTTCCCAAGGCCAGTGTTAGCCACCACAGATAGCCCAATCTAACCTGCTTTCTTGCATCATTCCTCACCTTAAATGAAGGAGTCTGGGTAACGTTGATGTGGCCAGCACCCTTTTCCAAGGGTGTTAGGACAATACTGATGTGGAAGGGAGGGGTTACCCACCTTGTGACAGTATCTCTACCTAACTCCACTATAAACCGGGTTACCCAACCAGTACATTTCACAGCCTGAAGGGCCAAACACAGCATTTCATCACTGCCTGTCACACAAGAGAGAAACCCCATCTTTTACACCTCACTGAAGACAGCTGAAGCTCATGCTAAGCCTTGTGTACACACTCAACAGCATTGGATGAAAAGACCTTTCCAAAATCCATCTTGACCCCTGGAAACTCAAAATTTTATAGCAAACTGAAAATTCACATTTATTTCCCCCCTGTTCTCTTCTTGAAGAACCCCAGGTCAAAGTCTCCTGCTGCAAGAGGGGTTCTGAAGGTCTCACCATCAGCTTTGGAAATAAAACACACTTGGTGTTTCTTTCCTAACTGAGATGCCTGCCGACCTCTCCTCTCATGTAACATAAAACTTTCACACTTCAACTTCTCTGTGTTTCTTAAAGTAACACTTGGAAACACAAACCAGTCAACACCTCGGGGAGCAGGGCACTTGGCTGAGGCACTGCCCTGCTGCTAAGCCA